>CACRXK020011547.1:0-15000 GCA_902702795.2 Paramuricea clavata | reverse complement strand
TTTCATAAGAATACGAATTTCAGGCTCAGACTGGAAATGATGTTTATATTTCTGACAAATTTGTATAGGAAATTACACTGTACGAGAAGAATTGCATGCAATGAAAAATCGCACGCGCGTGTTTGGCGAAATAGTAGAGAGTTTTAGATTGACGTTCGTCGTTATTACGGCAAACCGCGAACCGGTATAGTCGACGTACCCGTTACAAGTTTGCAGTTCGGATTTTAAAAACGATTTAGATTTAGGCCTAAGGTTTTCAGTAACTTCCAAAATGTGAACTTAATCGGTGGGCAATAGCATCCCAATCCATCGGCTTTTGTGTCCGGCAGCTTGCAACCTCCCTAGCCAATGCAAGATCATGTTGTATGCTTGGCCAACGAATTCGAAAGAGTTTTGTGGTCACTGGTCATGATGTTTTTCCAAGTTCTGTATTAGACACAAACAGATTTTATGTCAAATTCGCAACAAAATTGGCGTAAGAATAAAACTTTAAATCTTAAAATTATGAGAAAAACTAACAACAAAAACAATGTAAATCAGCTATGCATTTGGGCTATGCTTTTGCCTGCAATTTTGTTTATTGACATCGACTGAATTCGACACAATATTTCAGTCGAAGATAGTAGTTTCATATCCTTATTTTATGCAAGAATGAAAGTCATAGTGATAATAAACATAAGTGCCATGTTTATACGCGAGAAAAAGAACAAAAAAATGCATGAAAACCTTGAGGGAAACTACCTACCTGAAAACAGCATCCCTCGCGTAGAAACGTCTACTTCGAACGTGTAATCTAGTTAATCTGACTGCAAAATGGCTGTCACGTGATTTTTAGCCGTTTGCGGTTAGCGGGAAATACGAAAATACGTCAATCTAAAACTCTCTAATGAGTTTAAGCTTCACGTTTCCGGGAACGGCAAACAGCAGGTTCGAAGTTTCTTGGAAAAATTTTCGTTGAACGCTTTCGTTTCACATTTTCTTCCTTGTGTCGAAAGAATAATTATGTATTTCAGTTTTAAAACAGCAAGTTCATTTACTCTTTATTGCATGATACCGTAAAATTTTTCTTTGCCTTGCGTTTGCCTTTTGACGTAGAACGCGAAGCTTAAACTCTCTATTATTCACAATGTCTCGAGTGCGAAGCACGAGCGGTATTATAAATATTTCACCAAACACAAGCGCGATTTTTCAATAATATTTCGAGAAGAAAACAGTCGGTAATTTCCTTTACAGCAGTCAGTTTACATGATATGCCACCTCGGGCAAAAACGTTAATAACCGCGCCCAGATGTCAAAAACAACTATTGTTACATCAACCTTTTGCGTGAGGTGGTTGTGTAGCACGTAAAATATCACATAAAATGCGATATTGCGAATTATTGCATAAAATGCTCAAATTTTGCATAAATTAAAAAGCACGTTCTTTATTTAAAAAAGTTGCACAATTTTTAACCAATCAGAATCGAGTAAAATTGACTGAAATGGTATTAAGGCTCAAAACATTCTCTGACTACGCTCTTATTTCTACAGCGTTGGTTATTTCAGAAGTTGTATCGTTGAAATATATATAATCATTCCGAAGCTTTTGCATTGAATGTAAATCACATATTTCGTCGGAATAATCAACTAAATCAAACTGTGATTACATTCATCAAAGAATTGGTCAATTTCGACCTTGTCATGGTCCTTCATATCTTTCATTTTAATATTTTCACAGCAAGTCGAAGAAGATGTTCTTATTTAACATTCTTAAAATTTTGCTTATTTGAGCTTAAACATTAGTCTTATATAAACATGATTTTTATAAAATGAAAAGAGTGTCTTTTCATTTGGCTATGGCTATGCAATTCAACAGTGTCATATATGCCATCGGGTAAATCTCTAAAAACAACTTTAGAGGTTCTTACAATTTTTTGGAACAAATGTACCGGCTTTGCCTTGCTGGAGTCTTGAAAATTCTCATGGACTCAATGAGAAATTTGGAAAATCTATTGCCACATACAAATTGACAAGAATGAAATAACCAAAACCGCCAATGCATTCATTCTTGTGTTAAATTGTGCTGCCTTGTTACCATGATTTGTGGGGTCATTCGTTGTGGTAGCATTGTATACATAACTATCTGTTGTGGCATTCCCACGACTAACAACCGGCGAAGATGTTGCATTTAGCTGTGGTGTTTTGGATAACTCGGTGCCATGTTGATCCTGTGTTGTGTAATTCAAGTTTAAAAGAGTTTCGGTTGTTGGCGTAAGATTTGGAACAGACTTTGCTTCCTTCTTTTCCTTTTCTTGATAAGTTGCATTGACTGTTGGCTTTTTAGTTGCTGGTTTGGATTTCGCATTTGGTTTGGTTATATTCGCTTGTGTAGTTGGGCTACTCTTTGGCATCGTTGCTGGTTTTCTATTTTGATCAGTCGAATTGAGGAATGGTCTTGTTGGTGTGTTGTGGCTGTCAGACTCACCAGTACCGTTTCGACTTTGGTCAATTTTGTTTGGAATAGGGCTTTGTGTTGTAGGGGTTGTGGTTATCTTTGTATCATTGTGAGTTTTGGGGGTGATGTTGTCGTCAAACTCAGTATACACAAGTGAAAGTGGTATTTTCGTTGCAGTGTTTGTATCTTGTAAGGATCTACACATATTCATCATGCCTTCATGAAGTTTCTTAACTTTGGACGTGGTATTTAAACTAGAGAAAAAAGATATGATAAAAGTGATGCCTGAAAATATTGCTCCTTGTGCATGAGCTTTCGTAGGGGAGAAATCCTCGCGACCAATCCTGCTACTTGTCAACACTTTACTACCGTTGGTCAAATTTACCAAAATTCTCCCACTCGTGCGGGCTCGTATTGTCAGCGGACATCTTACAGAAAGTGGCAAGTTCTTTTGAAAAATGCAAAAGTTTCAATTTTTCACCGCAAGTCCGCTGAAAATGCGAGCCTGCGGTAGTGGGAGAAAATTTGCTGAATATGACCAGCCTGATTCACTAGAACGATTACAGAAATCTGTCAATACATACCAACTTATTATTCTCTCACAATCCTGCCTACTAAGAAGCTCCACTACCATGGTTTCATTTCTGTCACACGCAGGGGCCACGACTTTGCATATCATATCTGATACATTGTTCAAGCATTCTTTGCTGATATTACTGGCATTCCTCGCAAGCCATTCATGAGTTGCCATTTGACTTCGTGATTGCTCAGTAAGATTGATCGCCAAAACCTAAAACAGAAAGAATTCTGGATGATCTATCGTCTCTTCCGACGGCGTGTTCATACGAGCTCAGTGTGAGCCGAATGAGATCCGCATGCATGCCCTTTGACACCGCATATAACATGTAATTTTTGTTCACACGAGAAACGAGGCAGCCCTGCTATAGGTGATACTGATCTCGCCTTGCGCTAGGTGGGATCTCAGTCAAGTGGGACAAAATTTTAAATATGAAGACGCTATCCCACCTGACTACATGGGATGGACATTTTTTGTCGATTTTGAACTAAAATAATATTGTATTGAACAGCGGTCAAGGTCAAAGGCTCTCAGTTCCCATGCATATAGTCGTAACGGTCGCGACCGTATTAATGTTGTTAATCTGATATAGTGTCGACATATCTTTTCAATCAGTAATGATAGATTTGCATCCAGTGAACATGACAGACTATATATATATTTGGTCACGACAGTTGCGCAGCGAGGAAATGCGAACAAAGCACTTCTGTGTTGACGAGACCTCAGAAAAGCTCAAAGTTTTTTCAGCTTTAGGTCTGGCAACCTGAAACCAGCTTTTGCATTGGAAATGTTTTGCGATAAGAAAATCAATTTGTCGGTTTACCCCCTGTTATTTTGTCTTGATTATCTTTGTATGCTTTGAAAATAACACAAACCGCAAGCGCATTGCAGACAGCGCCCTTGAAGACCCCATGTGAACGAAACAACTCAGGTAATCCGGTTTATACATGGGAATAATTATTCCAACGCACCAACGACATAAAATGATTTCTACTTAAACTTTATGCCTCAACTAAAATTAAACTTATACTTTATTTATCTAAATTTATTCAGGTCCAGTAAGAAATATATAAATCTACTATACTACAGTATGTTCTAGCCTCCAGTGTTACAATGGAGAGAACAAACCGGAATACTGGGTGTTCGATATATATAATCAAGTTAATTAAAGCCGAATACGAGTCACAAGTTTCCAGGAAATGTGCTTTCGACTGGGTTTCGATTTCCTTTTCACCTCAGGCACATGTGAGAGAAGTAGTTCCCAACCGATCCAACACAGTTATACATCAGACGTATTGGAATATATATTGCACATGCTGAAAATAAACTGATCTTTCGGAGCGATTATTATATAAACGGCACATATGAGCAAAATTAAAAAACCACACAGAAAACCGCACCTTATAGTTTCGTTTTGCACACGGAAGAGGATCATCCTTAACATCGAGAAAACGCTCGCACTTGAGTGTTTGTCTTTTCATATGTTCTACTGCAGGAGGAATCGCCGTAGAACAGTTGATCATGCCATTAAGTTGAGTTGACAGAATGCCCGTTGCATTAACAAAAGGGCCAGTCGTACATGGGATTTTAGAGAAGCTAATATTCCTCAAATAGCCATAGCTTTCGTCCGCCAAAGACTTTTGCTGGAACACGAGACAGCTGAACAAAACCAGTAGTAACCTTGTGAACATGGCTATAAATCAACGTATAGAGCAATTATTTGGCCTTTCCAAGAGCTCAACACAAGAGCGAGTGGCAAGCAGTCGATAACTGAAAATAACCACACCTTACAAAAACATTCTGCGCATGCTCGTGGTATTTGTGGGTTTTTAATGAATGCACAAATAAATTTGTGGTTTCGCGATTGTTTCGTCTGCACATAGGGCTCACAGTTTTAAAGATTTTCCTTAAAAACAGGAATTTTGCATAGTTTTAGGAATGTTAGTTTTAAGAATTTTAAGAAACGGAACCTTATAGCATGAACGTACGCGTCCGCCACCAAATTGACCATAATATAAAATCATGTTCGCGTAGTGTGCCTTAAGGCCCTTTCACACTATTGCGTATGAGAGAAACGTATGAGAAGCGTATGAAAATTAATGAAATAATTTTCATACGCATAAAAATACTTTGAAATGCCAGCGTATGAGTACCGTACATCTGGCGTACGGCCTCTAGCGTATTCAGCGTGTGCCTCAGGAGTATGCTTATCGTATAAAGCATACGTCCAATACGCACAAAATTTTTGAGCATGCTTAAAAATTTTTTTCTGCCTCGCCGTATGTCAGCGTATGCCACCGTACACGACCGTGCTTAAAACGTATACAACCTATGCCTAACGTACCCCTAGCGTATGTCAGCGTATACCGGCGTATAACGCAGTAGTGTGACAGGGCCTTTAGATTAATAAAAAGTGCGATTATTTTGTGAATTGCATAAGTGTCAGGCTCTTATCCAGTTAATTAGTCAGAGTTATAAATATTTGACTTGATGTCAGTGAGCTGAAATTTTAAGAATTTTTTTTAGAAAAACCAAGAAATGTAAGGAATTCGAAGGAATTCTTGTATTTGTTTCGGCCGGTGAGAGCCCTGCTCAAACGACTGGATACGTCCATTCTTGCAGCCTTACCGAGTTGTGCGAAATATTTCTCACTGTCGAAGAGCCCAGTTCACGCTAAATCTTGATACATATATATACCGGTATACTATTGAAACAGTCAAATTAAAATGACGAACTTAAAATTTCCCTTCAACAATGACTCTATCGAGTATTGTTTATGAATCACTTTCATACGTTAAACCATTGAAAGTTGAAACGGTTTGGTAACAATTGAAAATCATGTTGAAAAAATTGAAATTATATAAATGCGTAACTGACTTCTTATATACAAATGGCCTAACTGACAATTGACAGCTTGAATTTAAACTGACATTCAAAGATCCCATTTGCCAGCATTATACATGACAAGCTGTTGACAACTTGTTATTTAACATGTAGGGAATTATTTATGTATAGGAACACAATCTGCTATCAGCTTGTTGCAACAATTTGCCCTTTTCATGCTTGTTATAATTGTCGGCTGATTGTCCGTTTCTATCTGCATAGTTCCTTTAGACTTTAAACTTCCAGTTCGACACAGAGTTCAATACACAGAGGTACAACTCGGCCCAAAAAGTGCGCTTACGCGAGAGGCGGTCATTTTGAATGTTTTCAGGGAGATGACAGCCTCTCCTTAGCTTTAGGACAACTGGCTAAAGCCAAGGCATGTCATAGTCGACACGAAGTCGGGCATCTGTAAGTCTTTATTGGTCGAAATAGCCTATAAACAAAGCATAAGTCACAGCTCTCCGTGGAAAAGACAAAAAGTATCATCATATCAATTATATTATAAATGCACAAACAATTTATAATTTAAAAGTTTTAATTACTCTTTATCGCTGCTACGAAGTGGTTTTTAAGCATCAACAAAATATATAGTACAGAGTTATATTATCTCTTTTTGTTATCGCTTAAGCAGCCAAATTAGAGTAGATTATATTAAATATTTATGTAAGAAAATACTAATGAGTAAAAAAGCCTTGTTTCTATAAACATGGTTATAAAACACTTACGATTTCATTAAGACAGTTAAGTTGCCGCCATTTATTATTGACAGTAATTAAATATGGCGCCCATCACATCAAACAAAATCTTATAGTTTTCAATTTGGCAATAACGCAGCAAATTAACTTAAATGCATTAATATATCTTCATGCTTCCTACACAAAATATTTTTCACTGACCCATTTGACCAATTCACAACCTAACCACAATTGTAAATGCACGAAACAAATATCGTGTTTTGCACTAAACCGGCTTGTCGCACGAGATATTCTCGCGATTTTTTATATAAACATTTTTACGTAATGTTGTCGCATCGTTCTTTCGGCTTCATTTTAGAGCCGCAAATTGGAAAATATAATGCCATGGGTGACATTGGGTGTTCGATACGACCAGTCGCAATGATGTCGCATACGATTCTAATCCTGGCGTACGTATGTGCTGAATAAATGTAGCAAGTTCATCTATACAACATAATTAACTCTAAACTTTATCTGCTAAAACGTATGTAGCTATCTTACTTTTCAATTCCATATTCAACTCTATTACGCATTAATCTATCCACACTTGCTATATTGTAGCACTCTCTGGGGCAGTGCTAATAACGAACTAATTACGTGCCTACTAAAATTACAGAAACGAGCTGCGCGGAGACGGCTTGAACAGTCAACCGAAGTGCCTTCAATTGTGCTTTTCCGTAAACTCAACTGGATACCTATTTTTAATCTGATCAAAATGAGAAACATATATATGGTTTTCACTACTTTAAAACATCTTGGCCGCCGGTCTTCGTAAATTGTTTGCTTTGTTCGCGACTCTCGTCCAATTCCAACTAGATCGTCTATACCTCAGATTTTAGGGTCGGCCAAGTGGTTTTGGGTATACAGGATCTAGTGGGTATTTAATTTGAGTATACTGTATGTTTACTTAAATGTTATAACTAATTTTGGGTATTAGGTATACAGCTTCTGGTTGTTTTAGGTATTTTGCAACATTTGGACCGTAATAATAGGTATTTTGTTCCATATTTATCAGGTATTTAGGATACCACGACCCCCCCCCCTGGCTGACCCCTAGATTTAAAAGTTCCTTCAGTTAAGACGGAGCAAGCTAAATTCAAGATTTCCTACCGCAGTGGTGCACGTTTATTCAATTATTTACCATCCGAATTAAAAGGGAAGAATAGTATTAAGTAATCAATGTAATACCTCATTAAATAAAGTTTAATAATAATAATACTGATGAACAGGAATAGTGACGTCAGCAGTCGTTTCATACGCCAGAATTAATGACAATTGCATACGCTGTCTATAATAGTCGTATGGTGTACCTGTAAATGGCCTTTATACATACTTGTATGCTAAAAAAATTATTATAATATATAAAATAAATCTGTTCTGTATCGACAAGCGCTTACGTCATACTTTGTATTGTTTCAATATGTCATTATGTAAATAAAGTAACTTCCAGGAAACACAACGCTCTTCCACGAAAACAGGAGAAAAGCCCGGATGCAATGCGCTAAACCGAAACCACATACAGAAACTAGTATTGATTTTCTAATAGAATTTTAATATCATGGAGTCTTTGCATTTATTTCTGCGGGAAGCAACACAAGAGCTTTTGTATAATATTGTTTATGATGAATGTGAGGTCAATAATAATAATGATGGAGGAATTGAATTTCGCGAACTGAGCGAAAAATTCGAGACAAGATTTGGCTATCGACCTATGGATTTCTTCAACTTTGGCAATGAAAGTCGAAAAGGATGGGTCAGCTTTTTAAAGTCATCGCCCGGATTATGTTTTATTAAAAGGAAAGTATTCATTTTTGAAAACGAAATTGGTAAGTGTGTAGCGTACAAGAAATTTAACGAAACGAAAATACATTTTACGCACGAATCACTTAATATTACTGTCGCAAAGTATCGTCAAATGCTCATTCAAAAAGCGTGCGATTTAGTTTCACAACAAACCGATGCTGTTTGCACTGATGTCACCGATTCGCACGGAAATACTCCTTTATATTTAATCGCTGCTTTACCATGTATTGACCACAAACCGACTCTTGTACAGTACTTGTTAAAGGCCGGCTTTAAGCCACACTATGAGAATAACAATGGTCAAACTATGCTTCACATAATCGCCGGTAGAATGCAAGCGGAAGTCTGTAAAAACGATGACGGTAGTGTTCGTATAGATTGTGAATCATTTGGAAAGAGGAAATTTGACCCAAGTAGATGGCCTGCTAATGATAGAACAGCCCTTCTAAAACTTTTCTCCTCAGAATTATCGCACAGAGAGCTCACTGTATTAGCAAATACACCTAACAGGGATGGAAATACAGCAATGCATGAGTGGGTTATCTCCTTGTCAACCATAACTTCTCGTGGCTTACAACTTGGTTTTGACGTGGCAGAGAAAGAAATCGGCCTACAGTTATTGTCTTTCGGGGTGAACCTACGACAACAAAATGACTCGGGGGATATACCACTTCATTTTGCATACAATTCAGAAATATTTCAGTTTCTGCTTGAAAAGAGCAAACAGAAAAGTGTGGTTTGTTGTCGAGCGAGAAACGAACGCGAGGAAACCCCGCTGTTGTGCATCTTAAATTACGCAACAAACCTTGTATCGAACTCCACTAAAGAAGAGAAGAAAATGACAGCCGTGTTCCTACTGCAACAATTAACGGAACTTGTTACGAAAAATGAACACATTTGCAAGACAGCGTGGATGCCTGATGAGAGTGGCAATTCTGCTGTGGACATTATCCTGAGTACTCTGCGGAAGATATCACACAGTCACAGCTCGTCGGAACCTGGCATGTTTCTTACAAATTTTATCGCCCAACACGTATTTGGTTCATCATCTCAGGAAAAGAAGAATGGTAAATGTTGTGAATTCCGAAAACATTTGATTTCATTACTTGAAAGAAGCCTTTGCGTTGCAAATGAGTACGACCTAAACCGACGAAGCCTCTTACATGAATTAATTGATCTTGGCAATATGGAACTGCTTCAAAGCGTTGAAATGCTTTTGAAAAACAACGCAAAAGTAAACGCAATTGATTCGAAGGGTCGTACTCCACTGGATGTGATCAAGGAATACAAGTCCACAATGCCTTCTAATTCTTTCTTCATGGAATGCGAAAAAAGGCTTCTACAGTATGGGGCAACGTGTGGACCCTCCTTGAGTTCTTCCGTGGACGATAAAACGTCAGTACCAAATGTCGACAACAAAGTGCGCAAAATATTGAGCTGTCCAAAGAAACACTCACATAGTGCACAACGCCTAATTAAAAACAACGACAAAGTTACTGTGGTAGATGGAAAATATCGTTATTCCAGTCAAGATCCAATTGGTTCGGGCGCATTCAGCTCAATCTTTGTCGCTGTGAAGGATGAAAACGTGCACAACAAATCTGGTAGGATTGACTGTCGTGTTTACGCGTTAAAACGAATGGAAAAAGCAAAGAGGAATCCAGATGAGTTCAAACGCGAAATCAATACCTTGCTTTTTGTGTCTGGCAAATGTGAGAATATAATTAAATACCACGAATCTCTCGATGACAATAACTTCCAATACCTTTGCCTTGACCTGATGGACGGTGATCTTAATGAGTTTGTCACAAACAACATTGTTAATGAAGTTCTAACGAAGGATCCAGTGAAACGTGTGCAAGCTACCAAAGAGATTATCAATGGTTTGGAATACCTTCACGGACAGATGTTCATTCATCGCGATCTCAAACCCGGAAACATCCTGTATACCACAGATCCTGCTCTGCACTTCAAGATCGCCGACTTTGGACTGACAAAGAACATGTCCACTTCATTATCTACGATGGCGTCAACCAGGAGGAGTGGTGTTGCCATGGCACCGGGTACGCGATGTTGGATGGCTCCTGAACTGATCAGTATGAAATCAAAAGAGCATACCCAACGGTCAGATATATTTTCCTTGGGACTGGTGTTTCATTATCTTCTTACTCTGGGCAAACATCCTTTTGCAACAGGAAGTGAAGAACCAGCTCACGTTATCGAGAGAAGAATCGTCGATTCACAGATTCGGCTCAATCGAGATCTTGATCCCGAAGCTCGAAGTTTTCTTCAGCAACTTCTGAACCAAGATCCTTCCAAGCGCCCGCCAGCAAAATATCTCAAGCAGCATCCTTTCCTTTGGAGCGAGAGAAAAAAGACCGAATTTCTTAAAGCGGTTGGTGACCAACCAGAAGCCGCCAGTCCAACTAATTATCCTAACTCGCCATTGGAGCAAAGTTTGCAGCTGACAAACATTGGCCAGATCGTGCAGCGGTCCCGTTGGGGTCTTGTAAATCGTCACATGATTGCTTTGTTTGCAGAAATTACCACAGCTCGGAAACAAAAGAAGTATAGAACTGATAAAGTGATCGATTTGCTAAGATTCATCAGAAATGCATACGTTCACAAGCAAGAGAGATCGCTAAAATTACAAGATGATCTTGACAGAAATATTTTCCTACAGTTATACCCTTCTCTTGTTCTTGATGTTTTCGATGTAGTACAGAAACTTGGTTTCCTTAACGATACAAACCGTACCAATATTCAACAAGCTTTAATGTTGATCTAATATTAGCATGGTATGAAAACATGAATGTGCGTTCATTGTAGGCGGACATCGGGATCATTAAATCCCTATCAAACATTGTTGGAACTGATCACGTGGGTAATTTTCACTCGGGCATTCGATGAATGGAACTGTGAGAAGATAAAGCACATGTTTATCACAGAGACGGAGTTTCATCATCGGCATAAAAAACATGAACATACCAATGACGTACTAATAGTAAGTATAGGATAAGAACTACCAGTTCGCGCATTTCCAACATCTAACAATGTGGGTCGACGATGCCGTATGAAATTTTGAATAAAATCAAAACCTAATCCAACATCATCCAAAATTTCCAAACATAATGCTCAAATAAACAGCTCCAGCGATGTTGGATGATGTTGAACCACTGATCTGAGAACTAGGACTGGATAGAGTATCCTTTTGAAGCCAGAATATTTATGAGATGAAATTTTAAAGTCTGTCAAAAGGATTTCCATCCTTTTATCGCTTCCAAGGCCGCATTTCCCTTAGTTTGGGTTTGCGAGCTATGTATAAATATGTGTATAAGGCAGGGCATCTTGGGGTAAAGTCCCCCAGCCCTAATATTGGCTCCTCCAGTGAACTATGTTGCCCCCCCCCCCCAGTGAAGTCACTTCTATCTAAAACATATAAGCAAAAAGTTGAAAAGAGTATTTTAGTATTCCAAAACTTTGCTTTACCGGATGAAATATATCAAAAATTGTGTCTAAAAATGCCGAAAATCAAGCCCCAGAGGCTCACAAATACAAAACCTTTCCAGGGGTGGCTCCTACCCCTAAAAGAGCCCACCTTTCTAGTACACAACCTCCCAGTTATTAGGTCCCTTTTTCGTGACAAACAATATCGTGACCTCCCACGACTGATAATTAAGTTCTTCAAAGAGGCCCTGCTTGAACTGCTTCAAACTGCAGCAATTGATACTGTTTCAATATAGACAAATATATTTATAGACACAAACACATAAGTGAGAGGAGCACGCTATAACAATATTAAATTTGTGGTGTGATGCCTTCCAGTGTATGAGATTCAGTGAACTGTGTTATTATAGATACTTTCCTCTAATTAGTACTTGATCACTAGACTTCATGTCGGTTATAATTTAAGTGACATACGAAGTGACGCACGCGATTTTTTATCTCGATGAAATTTAATGATCAACCTACAATGTATTTTGGAAAAATATAGTGAATCGGAACAGCTGGGAAATTTGTTGTCGCTGTGCAGAGAAATTGCTGGCGCACGCGATATTTTACAAAAATTCGAAAATGTGAAAAAACAACACGAGTGAAATTTCAACTGATGATTTTGCATTTTTAAGACGGCGATCAAGGAAATTAAATTTTTGGAAAAACTTCACTAACATCTCAAGTATGGAAAGCATCTACATTACCAGAAATTTAATTGTGGATTGATTCAAAATTCAGGCGATAAAGTTACATAGCTAGGAGTTGGCTTTTGTGCTTTTCGAATATCAGTTTTCATTCGCGGATTACCATAACTTGTTGGCCTCATGGGTGCCAAAATCGACATAAACGTAAACTGCTAACCAAGAGCTATAAAACAAATAGCTTTTCAAAAAGATAAACTTTATTCAGTCAAAAGGATGAGAGTAAATAAACATGCTACTGCGTGATAGTGATTTCGAAGCAACTTTGTCAGATTATTTTAAAAAGTGTGATAATGAATCAAATTTTGCTCTTTGCAATCCCAAAAAGGTATGAAAAATATTTAAATATTTAAGGTTTCCGTGTTTCTAAAGTATTTTGTTGAGAAAAGTAAAAATTTTCCCGATAAAAAAGCATAGTTTCTGCAGAAAACTGTTTTCTGATAGAGAAGGTCCTGGGGGAGGGGGTGTAGAAGCGTGCGCGTATAGCAAAAAACCTTGACGTTTCCTCCAAAAAATTAATACCAAATTTTGTTTTGCCTTTGTTTGATATGTAATTTAAACAAGTTTTTTTACATCTAAAAATTGCCCCTAGTGGTCAAAACTTGGATTGTGTTCGCAGTATTGGCCATTTGTTTACTTCTGGGGATCAAAGTTTGAGGTCCAATTATTTTTAAAGTTTGCAAACTACCCAGCTAATTCTTGGCTGTTGTTTGCAGCCTTGTATGCTGATTAAAATTTAGTTTAGTCCACAATAGTAGATCCTTTCAATGAAGGGAAATTCAAAATAGCATATTTGATTACTTTTACAGCACAGTCATTACATAGGTAGGGTGCAATACCAGGCCAAATTGAAAAAAAATTTACCGATTCCTCCAAATTTAACATCATATTTTTTTGCTCCCAAGGCACATAGGAAACATAATTTAACAATGAATTTTGTTGAAAAATTGCCCCTTTGCGTCTAATTTCGCTTTGAAATGCGTGCGTTTACTGCTCTTGTATGAAGCAAGAGTTCGAAAACATTCCGAAGTACTGTAAAATGTAATGAAATCGACAACTTGACCTTGCCCTTGAGACCTTGTACTGCTAGATCAGTGGTACTGCCTCAGCACTGAAATGTTTTTTTGACAACGATAATTTTAATACCAGTGTTTCTTGAATATTTTCCTTGTTTAACTAGTAGAACCGAACGTACAAGTGCATCAGAAGACTAAGCGAGAGTTTTGTGTAGAAATGCTCTGTTTACGGGAATTTATTTTGCATTCGCAAGCGTCAACAAAACTGCGGCATCAAGTTCACAGTTTGATTCAACCTCGCAAGCCAGGGTAGGTAGAAGACCCTGGCTTGCGAGGTTGAGTTTGATTATCATAGCGATAGATAAAAGCTTTGAAAATTCAATTGAAAACATTTTAAACCACCCGTATTTGTATAGAATATATGTTAGTTGTATTAATATTGAACTTCTTTCTGTTTGAATATATCCAAATTTGTACTTGTTTTGCGTTTGACAAGGCTGTCAAGGTCGCGACGATTGGCTTTTATACCTCAGTCAGGCATGACTACAGATTTTAAATAGCGTGTCAAATGTCTTCTTGTTTGTGTCAAGGTTATAATATTCTATTGCTGTTCAAACGAGATATTCACTGGAAACGTAGAGTACATTTTACTTTGTCTTTGTCTCAAGCAAAAAAAGTATAAAGATTAAACAGGCATTCAAAAATATACAACAACCACGAACATCTCGTAATATTTCTTCGGGGAAATCTTCAAGTTTCAATGGAAATCTGGCGCATGCGCAACAAATTTCCCAGCTGTTGTGAATCGGATAATACTTTAGTTATAGCTTCCACCTCATGCTCCACTGTCACTTAATCAACGCACTTATAAATACAATATGTACAGGCTAGCTATAACTATTCGATATTCATTAATTGTGTTAGAAAATGATGTGATTGAAGTGTTAAAATGATTTATATTCACCAAAATGAGATAGCTTTCCCACGAAGGCCAATATCCACCATTTCGGGTACTGTCTGCCCTCCTGAAAGGTTCTAGAAAATTCAAAGAACGTGAAAAGCGACTTTTAAAAGTTGAAATTGTAAATTTACCATTATACAAACAACTACAATACTGAAAAGTTGTGTTTCCTGGAGCGGAGACTCTCAAACGTGGAAGAGGCAGTACCCCAAAAATGGCGGGAAAATCTGCCGTGAGAAAAGCTAATTTCATTCAATGGAAGGCATATAGCATGACCTGTTGCTATGCATGGGTAGCTCCCTACTGTATTATTGTGATGAATTATAGGACAAGGAAAGGAAACCTACAGATCATGTGTATATCGAACTTCGGAATTAAACTGTAAGTTACATA
>CACRXK020011546.1:0-16186 GCA_902702795.2 Paramuricea clavata | reverse complement strand
GGGGGCCTGAAATCTTTTATGCTTAAGAATTATAAAGTGGATTTCTTAGGAAATTCCAAGGTTGCGTTTCACTTCCGAGTAACGGGCGGAGGTATGCAGTCTCAGAGTGCCCTCTAGTTGTTTTCTGTGTTGGTGTTATGTACTCACTACAGGTGAATATAATGTTTGTGATGTTACTCGGAGTGTATTGTCCACACCGGGCAAGCTTAAGAAATGTGCCTGGCCACGAGTCAATGAGCGAATCTTGCCTGTATATTGCAGGGTACAATTTTATTTACAAAGACCGTTCTACGGGTACTCACGGCGGAGTTGGATTATACATAATTAAATTCAATCCCATATCAACGTTTAGACCATTTGTATCAATCAGATTTTGAGGTTCTATGGGCCAGTCTTCGACCGAAAAGACTAACTCGGGGCATACCTTCTATGGTTCTCGGCACCCTGTATCACCCGCCAAATACTGATGACAGCGTCATGCTTAACTATTTATCTACATCACTAAATTTAACTACCTCAATAGAGAGCTATCATCCAGGCTGTGGATTAATGTTGGCAGGCGAATGTAATCGTTTGAAAATTACTCGCCTACTGAATCAATTCAAGATGAAACAAATGATTCACGTCCCAACTAGAATTGATCAAACTCTCGACCTAATACTCACGAATTTACATTCATTTTAAGAATTCTGCTCTGCGCTATACACCTTTTGTCGTGTCTGACCATAACGTGCATGATTATTATACTCAACGCTATACGAAAACCAACTCAATCCAGCAGCCGGAAGATTGTAACACGTAGAGATAAAACATAATAATAATCTGTTTATTAAACCGCTTTGCAGGAAACTGAATTGCACGGTATATACAAAATAACTACCTAAATAACATTCGTATATACATTAAGAAAATTTAATTGTAATAAAGTCTCTAAACCTGGCTATACGTGCTCGTATGAGGCTTATTAATAAGTTGTGACTTTAGATTGTACTTTTTATCGCTTACTTGAGGGCGATTGTTTATAGTCTGTGCTAGAGGGTTGTTTTGTGTACGTTCGACAGACTTCAACTTCTCAATGAAGGATTTACTAAGATTATTCTTCTACATCCAAGGGTCTCTAAATTTGAATATGATAAGGCCGATCCATAGGACGGGAAGATAATCCTAAGCGCACGTTTCTGGATGTTTTCAATTAAATCGGACAGGTTAATCGTCAGATTCGAACAATTAAGCACGGGCTGTATGTGTATTCAACAGCAGATTTTATGAATGAACAATATATTTCTACCAAATCCGACTGACATTAACCAACCCTCTTAAGCTGACGTAAAGGAAAAGGCTAGAGTTTACCTTTTTTATCACATTGCGGACATGACAATTCCAGGACAGGTCGTTCGATAAAGTAAGACCAAGTGATTTGAATGAGGATACGGTATCGACGGTCAACCAGAAACGTAGATCGGGTTAATATTTGGACATTTCTTTGCACTTTTGGGGATCAAGTTCCGTACCGCGGTTTGACGCAAACTTACTGATTCCATCCACAACAATAGGCAGTAAACTGGGTGAACAACGGGGAATGATCCCCATAGCTATATATATATATATATAACGTCATCCACGAACTTTATTCGTCCATGCCAGTCTCTCATTATTGGGTTCGCTAGTACTGCAAATAATATAGGTCCAAGTTTTGTTCCTTGCCGGAGGCCACCATTAACCGTTTTCCAAGATGAAATGGGCTTGCCGATCCTCGCACACTGCTCTCAATTGATAAGGAAAGATTTAATTCATCGTACTATTACTGAGTGAACGCGTCGATCTAACAAGCTCGTGGACTATTACTGTATGTTGTGATCAACTAGATCAAATCCCTTTCGAAAGTCTGCGAAAAACAGTCTGGCAGAGCATTGACCAACATCAAGACCCGCAAAGATCAGGTGAATGAGATACACGTTTTAGCAAGAAATGTGAACTGCGGAGATATTTTAGCAAATGGTATCTCAAGGAATATGTTACTGCAACCCAATACAACATGTTACTGCAACCAAAGTTCGTTAAACCGTTAAATACAGTAAATGGCACACTTCACGCATTGACTTAACATATTGCGTTAAAACGCAAGGCAAACGCGCAATACATATAAGTCATATCATTTTTAAAGAGTGTATTTTTTCATCAGTCGGTTTTTTAATATAAATCATTCTACCGATTCCGAATGTCTACCGATACGGCAAAAATCGGTCTGATAGCGATACATATTATGATCGATCAATTACTAAAAATTCTCCTTGTTTTTAGGTTGTATGGGCGATACACAGTTCCACTTTCGAATAAGATCGGAGTCGAACATTTGCAAGAAGAATAACTGTTGTCGCTCAAATGAAAATGGATTGCCATTTGGTTATAAAGTACGTTCATGAAAATTCCCATGGGAGATAGAAATTTCGAGCGGAAACTTACACATAGACTGCGAGCGGTCCCTCCTTTCCGCGGGTTTAGATTTCCGAGCTTGCGAAAGGAAAGGAGGGTCTGCCGACAACACATCAAGAAACGAGATAAGCGTTACCCACAAAACACAAAATTTCCATTGATCGAAATCGATACGCCTGTCAATCAAATATGACACGTAAGTAATTATGCTATAAGTAATTTCCAGACAGAATGTTGATTTTATAAATAAAGATGACATTAACGGTTCCTATTGAATAGATTTAATTGGATATAAGTGATGTTTATGCAAAGGCGGAGCCAATTTGACAAGAGCTAAAAGTGGGCGTATTTCGTTTCTTGATTTGTTGTCGGCGGGCCCTCCTTTCTCCCGAGGGACTGCTCGCGGTCTAACTTATATACAATTTTAGACCTAACCTGCAGGAGTAGTTGCGAAAAATGCAACTATAGCCCCTTTGGTAAGAATATAACATGTGGTTCTGCGATTCCGATGCAGCGCTCTAACCAACTGAGCTGCATAGTCCAGTTGTCGAGTTTTGTCACTGATATCGCTTTTTGTCCCGCTATTTTAATAATTGTTGCATTGGGGTAATGATTAATATCCCTAATAAATTCTGACCCTGATAAATTATAACAAGAATGTTACAAGGTTGATGACATAAGGTTGTAACAATATTGTTATATCATGACTGAATCAGACTTTTTGGAACAGTCTTCCAACGTGCAAGTCTGATAGTATCAACAAGCTTGTTACAAGCTGTTAACAACTTGTAACAAGTTTGATGGAAATATCAGGCCAACCTCGTTCGCAGTCAGTGTCGCCGAGAGGTTGGCGGGGGCCCGGGGCAATTTTTTTTTAGGGGCCCCTATCTAAAAAATTTTTCCGGAAAAATTCCGGACGAGTACGTTGCAATTGCTTTCCAGAGACTTTATCACATTTTTTATACCAAATTTCGGTACTTAGCCCAAAAAACAGATATCTTGTCCTTTGCGCGAAAATATTTAACACACAAAACAGACTGGGGCCCAACAAGAAATTTTCAGGGCCCCCCAGCACCTCGGGGCCCGGGGCAATTTGCATCCCCCCTGCCCCCCCCCCCCTCTCTGCGGCCCTGTTCCCAGTGTCTCACCTCCGCTCACCCCCCTGCTACGGATACATGTAGAAACAGACGACAACAAGATTCTAAATCACTGGTTTAAATGCCATGAACCATATCATACATGTATATAACGTTTTTTCGGAGTGTTGGTTTTATTTCAAATATAGAACTTCAAAAACTGCCAAATGCGATATTAACTAATTTGACAAGTTCTATTATTTTTAGAAATGACTGCAGTTAATAACTCTATAATCAAGCGTTCTACGCCTCGTCAGTGCAGCTTGCAATGTATCAGTTGTTTCGCTTCTATTTTAGAGTGACCAAGGTCATTACTATGGATTTGTATATTTTCGACAAGTGAAAGACCCGACTATACCAAGAGGTTACTTTCAGAAGGTATGTACATTATTAACTGAGGTGGAAAAGAGCGCGTGTGTACGTACAGTTTCTATATGGCAAGCTTTGGTTTTCTAACCACCATGTTAGCTGTTATCAGTTTGGGAGTTATTTTCAGAAACGGCCTTAGGCCTAAAAAAATACCTGTGGTTCCGGTTTTCCGACCGACCCTATTTTTTTCTGCCGACCCTATTATTTTTTCAACGCGATTGACCGTGCGACCCTATTTTCTCCGGGTGGTTGCGGGCTGCTCATACAGCGTGCCAAAATGGCGTCTGTTGTCACACTAATTATTGAACCAAATTGCCTAAATTCGTCCTTAGGAAATACGCATCTCTAGTTAATATTGATGTTGGGACTCTACTGCAAATCGCCCAGCAAAAACTACCAAAACCATGAAAAAAATATTCAAAAAAAATTTATTTCCGACCTATACCGACCCTAATTTTTTCACGATATGAAACCGGAACCACAGGTATTTATATGCTTTTTAACATGAGATACTTTGTACTATCAATTCGTGGTATGGTGTCGAGATATCGTTTTTTTTAGCCCCAATAAAAATGAGAATAACATGAGAGCGAGGCTAGATACCGCGAGGCCCATAGATTGGTTGGCTTTTAACCAAATCTTACGAAAAAGGTCTCGTGTGAATGCACTTGCAATGGGCTTTCGAACAAATGTGAGCAAGTAATCAATGTGTCACGTGACAAATCACGTGATCTATTACAACAATACTTTGCCAATTTTTACTATCGCTAGCTTGCTGGCTTTTGAACAAGTGTCGCTCATTCAATTAGTGCTTTTTGAAGAAAGGGCTTAACTTCAAATAGAAGATTCCGATATACCAAAGTTATTTCATGTTGGAGCCACATTCATGACCTAATGGTTTATCATAATCTGTGATGAACAGATTGCTAACATCATTACCGTCTCATGTGAACCCTACAGTTGCAAATAACTTTCCAAGTTATGGATAAAGCAGTTGGCAAAAATATCGGGAGATCAGTCCCCCAAACCGGCATTAAATTTTTAACAAGGGAGCTCAGCCCCCCTGAGCATCTAATAAGGGGGACTGACCCCCCTCTACACGACTGAGTAAGTCCCATGTGTTCTGAGACACGCGTATGAATGTGTCTACCTTACATATTTACCAAAACCGTCGATGCGTCCTCTCGCCCGAAAAATGCGACTATATTCTTACGTTTATTGTTGTCATAGAATGCGAAACTATTGTTAGCTATGAATAAATATTATTATTGTTAATCAGACGTCGCCGTTCGCAAGATATCGATTTCACGACTTTAGCATGCAATGCGGTTGAATTCCTCAATGTTCTGAGACGGATTGAATTTTGCTGATTGGGGCAAACTTGAGTTATACCCGGATGTGAAACCAAGAAAATCTATTTTTCCCCTTTTGGCTACAATTCGTGTATTCAATCCTGGTTTATCACCAGTTCTGACTGTTTTACATTTACTTCTGGCGAAAAATTGAGGAATTTTGTTTTTTTATCATGGGAAATGATACAAATTTGGACGTGCCGAAATCACGAAGAAAAAACCTCTTTCAACATCGAAAAAGAGCACTTTAAAGTCCAGGTATTCTTGTTGATTTTGAGCTTTTAGTCCTTGCTTGAACTAAAACGGAAACAAATTGATTTTTCCAAATTTGTATTATTTTCGTAATTCCCTGCTCCTCCTAAACTTCATGGCTTTGCATTCTGGAATGAGAATTTACATGCGGGCAATGAGATTTTAGCCAATCAGAGAGCGTTATTTAATAATAATATAATAAATGGTTTAATAAAACGCTTTGCAGTTACAAAACTGAATTGCACGCTCAAACTTGCTATGACAATGAACTTTTAGAAATATTACAAATATAAAATTATCTATTGAACAATATTAAATAAAATAGTAAATAAAACCTACAATGACTAAGAAAAATAATATTTGCATGTGATGAACTGAGAGAAACGTTCTGTACATGCTCTTACTCTATTTAGTCCCTCGTGTCTTAAATTATAACTATGTTCACGTTCATTATGAATGTTATGCCTCAGAATGTTAGCAACAAGGTTATTTAGTTGATCGTCAGACTTCATCGACGACTTGATAAAGTTTCAATTTTCACATTGATTGACGACGACTTGGTAAAGTTTCAATGTTCACTTATTATAATTATGATTATAATCTCTATGGTAACAACAACAACATGAACGACATAGAACTGTTGCTAACGTTTCTACATTTGTATCTCTTTCAGTCTTTGGTGCTTATCACTAGGCTCCCATATGTCAACTTTTTCACCGCTGTGGTAAGTTATATTAGAGACTGGTCGCCATTTATTGGCGGGCGGTGGCACCGAAGAGATTTCTTTTCTTGGTAAGAATTTTGCTGTTGTGACCATTAAAAAGTCAAAAAAATTAAGCCAACTTAAATATCAATCAAAAAATAAATACCCACCCCTAGCAAAAAACTAAAACTTCACAAAAGGTTTCACACATGTCCTTTACCACTTCTGTGACATGAGTTTGATAACTGCTTGTACAGTTTTCTCCAGTCTAAAGATTCATGTTGTCTGCACATTTAGTTTCTTTGGAGACGCCATTTGCCTTCTGACAAATTGGGAAATGATCAAGATAGTGATTTAGTTACATATTGTATTGACATGGCTGTTGACATTGCTTTTTAGTCTTCAATATTTGAACGAGTCATGCATGCCTTGGAAATGGCAATATTGTTTTATTACTCAACCCTTCAGTTGTTTTGTTTTTTATTTACCCAACCTTTTACTCACTCAAAAGTTTGTTTACCCAACCCTTGTCTCTTCGGCGTCACCCCCCGCCATAAATAATGACTTATAATTCATATGTCATGTACTGTGACTTTCAAGCCCGAGAATGTTCACTCGTTTCACTGAAGCTGACAGCGAGGACTCGAAGCCCTCTAGAAACATTCAAAGCAGGCGAAGTTTATCGAGTTTTCAGTTTAGAAATATTTGTAAATACAATATGGCGGCAACTTTACTGGAATCAGTGAGCACCATACATATTCTCTTTTCTCACCAGATAAAGATTGTTGCACCTGGATTTTTTGACATGCACGAGCCAGCCCTTGAAGCAAGTTGTCACGATATTGATCAATGGCCATTTCCAACTGCGGGTCAAACAATGGCGGTACCAGTCATGGGTTGTATTCTACAGGTAATATTACAGAGTTTTAGGTTGACGTTTACGGCAAACGTCAAACGCTAACAAAATTTTTTATATTACAACTCTATTATAACAGCTTTTACATCAGTTTTGAAATATTTTAAACAATTATTAAACTTCTGGTACTTAACAATGATTCAAGAAAACAAATTTACCACTAGTCATGTATTCACCACAGCAGTAAATTAAGATTTAGCGTTTGAACTTTACGATTGGCGCATAAATTTCATGCTTTAACGACTACAAGCCCTCGTAGCAGTTCAAGCATAAAATGTATACGCCAAATTCAACTTCAAACGCCAGATCGTAATTCACTGCTTTGGTGAATGCGTGACTAGTGGTTAATTTGCTTTCTTAAATCATTGCTAAAGAACACAAGTTATAATAGAGTTGTAAAATCAACAACTTCATTGCGGTTTGACGTTTGCCGTAAACGTCAATCTAAAACTCTCTACAGCTAACCGACTAGCTCAGCATGTTTTTCTCGTGTGCGGACAGTTTTCGTGAGGATTTAACCTCTCGAGCCTTTGAGGAAAATATCCATCGTGTTTGATATTTTTCACCTCGCGAGGAAAAATCTCAACATCTGCGGATGTTGCGAGCTCAGTGCTGAGCGGCTTGAATTACCGTACATAACTCAGTGTGCGATAATTCGTGTACTTAAGTACCTGAGGTACGCCAATATTAAGACCTAGGGCCGACTGCATAAAACTCTTAACTACTTTTTAACTATCCGTTCTGTAGCTAGTTAAATAGTGGTTAACTTTAACCACGTTTGTAAAGACATTGGCAATAAAAAATTAGTTTGTCTCATTCAAAAGAACTCTTAAAATTATATATTAAACTCTATATTACCGATTTGTCATATTTTACTTCGTTTTCGAAATATTTAGATCGAAAGTAATGAGCTGTCCGCCATCTTGGACTAATTCTTGACCTCATTAACTACAGTAAGGTTTTTGATGACGTCAGGAGTGGGGTTAACCATATAAAATGACCGAGTAACAATCCAAAATTGCTTGAAATGTTTTTAATCATTTCTAACTTTCAGACAGCGACCAGAAACGAAGTTTTGGACCCATATTTAAAGATATATATTCTTAACATTTGCCCAGGAGCACTAGACCCATATTGAACGCTTACTCTCAAATTAGCGTGACCTATATCTTGACGTAACATGCATATCTAGGTACGCGGAACTCTTGCAATCTGCGTTCTTACATTTTGCTAGTACCATATGACCTTATCAAACCCAACGTATTCAAACCCTAATTAAGCCCGTATATGGGTAAAAATAGTGGACTGATGGGACTAAGCCTAAGGAATGAGTCGATTCTAGTCTTTGTGTACGCAGTTGTCGTCCTTCTAACTCATGGTTTCAGGTTACTGAATAAATACCTTTCAGAAACCTGTATTTTATGTACTTCATTTCAAAGACTAAGTGCAGCTTGAGTCTTAATAGACAATTCCCATTATAGGCTAATTTTAAAACTAGGCAAGGAGATGCATATAAATCACCACAGTTAGAAAGAGCATACTAAAATTAGTAAAATTACAAAGTTTGGTTGCGAATTGTTGTAAAATGAGGAAAATATAGCCTTGCAAAGTTCGCAAATTTTGTATACTTTTGTATTGCTTGCGGAAATTCCTACCACATTCCTACCACATTTAGGCGGAAAATGGTCGCACGCAATACAAAAGTATACAAAATTTGCGAACTTTGCAAGGCTATATTTTCCACATTTTACAACATTTCGCAACCAAATTTTGTAATTTTACTAATTTCGGTATGCTCTTTCTAGCTGTGGTGATTTATTTGCATCTCCTTGCCTAGTTTTAAAATTAGTCTATAATGGAAATTGTCTATTGTGTACCAGCTCAAGCACGCGGTAATAATCATTGGAGTACCAGTCAGGTGCGACTAAATATCTTGAATTATCGCACCCTGCATGCGTGACTAGCCAATGAGAACCCATATAGTTTAGACGCTATTCCGGTACAGTACAAAACGAAACCTAGGGCGCTTTCCATTTAATGGCCTGACCGGTCAGACCCGACTTTTTGTCTCTGTATCAATGGAAAGATCTGGCCTATATAGCCGTGTTTGGGACTGACATTTACCTGACATTTACCTGTACCTGAGAAGTACCTAGCCAGGCTTTACACGCTATGTTTACATTTGTTACCTAACTAAAGGCCCAAGTTTCTTTGAATTGGGCATATACATGCAAAATGAATTACTGTACAAAGGAGGAAATGACATTCGCTGATTGCTAACATCAAAGACTCCAATTGACGTTTGTTGTCAAGGAAATTAACCTCGAGCACATGTATCTAGGGTCAGTGAAAATGTGTTTACACTGCAGGCCTGACCTGAGAGTTGCCTAGGACTGACCTAGGACCATTGTTTCAGGCCACCTCTAATGCTTGGCCTGAAAGCAAGATCTTAGGTCGGTCCTAGGTCAGTCTTAGGCCAGTCCTAGTGCGTTTACACTACAGGACTAACTGTTTTAGGTCGGTCCTAGGTAAGGTATAGGTCTCTATATTGTAAACACTGCTTTTGTTTCTCAAATATCTAGAGAAAATGGACCTCATTCTAATTTTATCAAAATGTTCCAGTCAGATAGGTCCAATGCCCAAACGTTTTGTGTTCCATTCAACAATTTGACCGGTCTGGCCGTGTTAATGGAAAACGCCCCTACTTTTATTTGGTCTCGAATCCTACGGTTAGCTGTACTACAATTCGTCTGCTTTCATGCCTTCCGTGTGGACCCAAGGCGAAACCAGACGAATTTGAGTACGTTTCCAAATCCATCCTGCCCTCGGTGTGACCTTAAGTTACGATTGTTCTCTTCTAGCTTCATTTGCCATCACGTAAAGATAAGCCAGGCACCGCACTGTCGCCGAGCGCCAGTTCTGAAGAAACTGTTGTGGTATGTAATACGTTTTTTATGTTTGCTTGCATTCACCTTTTTGTTCACCATACAATTCATTTATTAAACTTCGCCACTTACAACAAACGAGTGGCAGGGTCGCAACAACAATATACACCAATTACTGTGGGCCAACGCAATGCAATGCAATGCCATGCAGTGTATAGCAAGAACAAGAGATTCAACTTCCACCGCCACTCCCACCGCCAACAATATTATAGTTTACCAAGCTAACCAATTACATACACACCAGGTCAGCGAGAGGTAGCGACTGTGGCGGCGAAAGCCAAATCCCAAACTCGCTAAAAACAACAAGAGATTGGACTATCCAGACTTCGAGCCTTGTTGCACGTTAGGCCGATAGATTTCCATGTCCGTGGATTATCATGATCATAGACTAGATTTAAAGCAGTACGGTAATAATCGAGTAACAAAGATTTAAATTTGACTAAGCTTAAAGATTTATGTCCCAGTTTATCCATAGCGTTCATCAGGCAGAATGTTCCATATCCTGGTTGATGAACGAGCGTTGAAATGCAGGTTATGTAGCCACAGACTCGACTCGTGAATGAGAATAATTTCAGTACTAAAACAAATGCAATTTTCAACGGTGGAAAAATGCGATTTCGAGCGGCATTTTTAAATCCAATTGTATTTGGTTATTTTTTATCGCGATGATACAAGAAAGGTCGGTAAAAACCTGATCTTTGTTGGTATGAAAAAAGTAAATGGATAAACGTAATATATAATGTACGATAACATGCCAAGTTTGATTGTCTTTTTTATACACCCTGTATACACTGATGGTAATACGGATCGAAAACTTTGCTATACTGTATTGGTCATTATGCATTTTAAATACGTTTATGTTTCAGCCACTTGCACCCGCGCCAACGGTTATCCCTTTGCTGAAAGAAGGCGACACATACAGGTAATAACCACAGGGGGCGGATCTACCGTGGGGTGTAGGGAGGAGCGCCCCCACCTAGTGGTGACTGGCATCCCCCAAGAGAAGACCAGCACCACTCTAAAAAAATCTGCTTGACCATACATTTTCTACTTTCGATTAGCGGAACTTCTACAGTTACCGCGTGTCGATTTCTTGAAAACAATTTAGTTGATTTGTGAGCTCACCAGAAAATACTCATGAATGCTTTAGTTCAATATCATGGTTAAATATGTATGAACATTTTGGGGTTGTTGTACAGCCGTATTTTCAAATATGCTGTACTTGAGCAAACATATTTAGTGTATTGTGCTACAGCAACTGTCCAGTCACGCATACGCTTGATAAATACAAAGCCGATATAATCTTTACAAACGAAAGACAATGTAAAACGTAATAGAACGGCCAACATACAGATTCGGTCACCTAAAATAATGATAATGTTGGAATAGTAGCGTTGCAGAAGAAAGTTGACAGTAAAGCTCCTTCGTGCATCACGCCATGGAACACTTGCACCCCTCCTTGCAGATGAGGCTATATATCCGCCCTGAATAACCATGCAGGAAAATAAAGCTCTTGTAAGACAACGTCTATTTCATTTACTTTGAAGATTTTATTAATTTGTTTTGGAACATATCCTCTTCTCGTCTCCATAGTCTAGGACCTGGCATTGTTTGTATGCATTTCATTCAGGACAGATAAACTCAACTGTTTTAGGACATGTTGACCAAGACTGTCAACATGGTCACGCTGCCCGAACCCCAGTCTGAGACGAACCGTGTGAAACATGATTACACCCAAAAACAACGCTTTCGCTTTTAGGGGGTGGTTAAATGTGAAATGTAAGTAAGTAAAATGCCTAGCACTGTAAGAGTGAAATGCCTAGCACTGATATTTCACAAGAAAATGACCATGCAATACTCGTAGTCAAACGTCAATTTGTGGCTTACAACTCCTTATAAACAGCATTGTAATATTAATTTATTTATTCACTCTACCAATCTTCTTTCAGATGTATATCAGCTGTGTTGAACCAGATTCATTTGTTGTGGGAACTTGTGTTATTGAATGAGGTTTGTTACTTATATATACAATTCGAAAAAGGTTGTCCTTTGTTTCAACCTTAAACTTTAAACCGTAAACTTAAGCTTAATGGGAGCACAAGTATCAAGCTTAGTAGTTGAATATTGCAGCTATTTGTGAATGAATTGTTATCGTATAAGGAGATGTTTTATTTACCATGTCTTTAAGAAATGGCCCCATTTATGATTTCTAAACTAATCAAATGATGCGCCCATTATGCTTTGCACGCTTAGAGTTTAAGATTTAGAGTTTAAGGTTTGCAAAAGACAACCTTTTTGAATTAGTTGTATTTATTATATAGTAGAGAATGAGATACTGAAAAATACACAGTGACATATTTTCCATATCTTCACTAGTGAAGATATCGATCAAGTCACTTTTTCCAATTTGCTTTTGAGTGTGAAATTTCACAATTTTTTGCTTGGGACTATGTAATAAACAGAACACTACACGATGGCTTGAAGATATGACTTTTACCTTCTTGTGTTAAAAACATTATTTTACTCACTCGCTGCGCTCGTTCGTAAAATATTGTTTTCACCACTCGAAGATAAAAGTCATATCTTCGCGCCGCCGTGTAATATTCTCTCTATATATTTTTATTGCTTAACAATCATATATAAAGATCGATGGCAAAGGCAACAGAACATAAGTCCCTTACAAAGTCCCATGCACCAAAACATTGCAAGACAAAGATTACATTGCACATACAACCTGACAGAAAAATTACATTTTGTAATCTACAGTAAACTGAACAATTAACTAATTGGCTTGCTCGAGAGATAAATCCAATGTGAGATATGTGAGATATTCGATTACCGAAAATCATTTACTAAATTTAGAAAGTCAACGAAGAAAAAAGCGGATTTTTTAATCAAGAAATATTACTACGCCTTACAAATAATTTACTATCGAGCATGCTAATAAGTAGTCATTTACGAGCAACAGTTTCCCTTGTTTGCGGTAAACGACTTGAGATTTAAGGATACTCGACTGTACTTGACTTGAGTTTACTATACTTGACTTGAGTTTACTATACTTGACTTGACTTGAGTCTATTATACTTGACTCGAGTTTACTACTTGACTATGCTTGACTTGAGTTTTAAGGATGCTCAACTAGTTTTAAGGATACTCGATTACTCGACTTGAGCTTTTAGGATACATAGAGAAGAGGGCAATTTGAGACCACAAGGCAAGCAATTTGACATAACATGCAAGGCATATTTAATTGTAACTTGATTGCATTCTTGACAGGGCTGTCAGAATTATTCTGAGTAGGTGGCTGTGTTGAATGAGTAGGTGGCTGTGGAAGCGATCTAGGGAGTCTTAAAGTCATCCAAATTACCTAGACATAAGTGTATATTGATTAGATAGCAACACAGCTGAACTCATGAGTGTTTTTTTTTCTGGGTAATCCATGATCGCTAGTCATGAAATGAATTCGTCTTAATTCTTAAATTCGTCGTTTGAAACGAAACCATTTTAATGTCGACCATGCAATTGGCGAATTTAATAACGAATGAAATTCGTCTCAATTAAATTCGACGCATGACCTAAATTAACTGTGCGCGCGCAAATATCCTGTTTCGCATAATTAATTGCAATTATAAATTATTCCGGGAAGCAATATATATATACCAAGTCTTACTCACTGAGCTATACTTAATATATCTGGAGATCGTGCTCCAATACCTCGTCAGCCAAAAATGTGTGGCCAAAAACATGGCGGATTTTGACCAAATTTACGTCATTTTGACGTCACAATCGACCTAAATTTATGGTGAACACCACTGACCTAAAATACTAACGTGAAGAAAAAAGTTATTCACACCCCCCTTTCAATTTGCTTAAAACAGAAGGAGTAAAATAGTAAATTCAAAATTTCGGTCGGAAATTTCTATATTGAAACGAGACATTTGCAACCATGCCAACTTTTTGTTCAATTCCTGGTTGCCAAAAATCTACTGAAAGAAAGGACCTGTCCTCACATGCGTATTAAGGCTCGTATAATCTCTTTTTTTGTAATAATTTAACGCATGCTGTATTTGCTGTATTGAATGCGTAAAATTGTGAATTCATGAAATTTATTGGCAAGCAACATACAATACAATTTATGTTAGTGTACTACAGTGCAAAAGCAGAACAAAATTTTAAAATATTGACAAGCTTGTGGAGCTGTTGTCGAGCAAGTATTTATTTTCATGCAAGTTGATGGATGTGATGCAGTGATGAAATCCTATCGATATCCTAACAGATAATGCTATGTTAAAAAATTTCAAATGAGAATTTTAACAATGTGATAAAGTACAAAGCCTTTCACTCATTGTATTGTCTTTATTGTGGACTAAACCATGTGTTGTCTAGTGTGGCATTGTTTATATTGTAAGTTATAGGTATCGTATTGAACAGTGTATTAACTAGACACTAAAAACAATTGTTCATTTACTTCAAAGCTTTCCAGATGAGAAGAGATTCCCTGAATTGCACAGCATATGGGTGAAGAATATAAGCAAACTTATGCCAGTGAAGTTTGTTCCTATGAAAAATAGTCGTTTGTGTTCAAAGCATTTTAGTGCTGATATCTTTGAGGAGGATTACAGCCAGAGACCAGTGTTAAAGCCATATGCTGTACCAACAATCTTTAATGATTGCTTTGGTCAGCTTGGTTGTGATCTTTACAGTTTATTATCAGTACAATTAATGGTCATACTGTACATGAGGGGTAATTAACCCATTAAGCGCCAGTGCTCTCCCCTTGACGAGTAAAATTGTCTGGCGTTAGACAGAGTAAAATACTAAAATAGGGTGCTTCGCCACTCAATGGGTTAAATTTATTCCTTAATTTTTCTGCTAACAACTTTAAGTTATTTGTACACATTTTGGTCTGTTTAGCTAAGCCAAGATTGCTACATTTACATTTATTTTGACTATTTGTGTTAGTGTACAAATTAGGCTAGCATAATTACTGTAGGTGCTGACCATCAAGTAGGGATTGACATGCATAGAATTGGTTGAGCAGTTTATTTAATTAAATTGGTGTTGTATGTGTTTAAAAATAAAGAATAAATTTTGTTGTGATTTGAAATTGAATATATTATTTATTCTTATTACTAAATGTAATTATACAATTATCTTGGAAAATCTTTTTTTGAATAAAATATTTTTTTTAATAATTCTTCACTGTCGTTCCAATTGAAGTGTTCCTCAAATATTGATTCAATACATTACCTCGGGCTAACCAGTTCATTTGATTAAGTTCCTCAAGATATTCATACACTTCCTAGTATAATTGTAAACTTCCTGTTAAATGGTTTGAATGCACCAATCACCTTTGTTGTTTGTGCAACTAACCAATCATAGAAAGGAAGTGACCAGAAATGATTAAATACTTGGAATTGGCTCTTTCACAGGAAGTGTATGAATATCTGGAGGAACTTGATGAAATGAGATGCTTGTGTGATGTTACTCTGAGTGTATATCCACACCGGGCAGGCTTGAAAAATATGCCTGGCCACAGTGGGATTTGAACCTACAACCTTTGGAATACTGGCCCAAATGCTCTGTCAACTGAGCTACGCGGTCAGGTCGGTTTGAATCCCAATGTGGCTTGGCATATTTTTCAAGCTTGCCCGGTGTGGATATGCACTCAGAGTAACATCACACAAGCATCATATTCACAAATATCATGGTTATTAGATTACACTGATATCGAAGGAACTAGACTCAGTTCCAAAATATCGCATACTCGAACTGCCCCGACTGTATAGCTCAGTTGGCAGAGCATTGGGCCAGTATTCCAAAGGTTGTAGGTTCAAATCCCACTGTGGCCAGGCATATTTTTCAAGCCTGCTCAGTGTGGATATCCACTCAGAGTACGTAACATCACACAAGCATCTTATTCACCTGAGTACATGTATTACACCAACACAGCAAATATCTTGATGGAATGAATTGGTCAGCCCGAGGTAATGTATTGAATCAATATTTGAGGAACACTTAAAATAAGGTATGAATCGCATAAAATGCAGATATCAAAATCAAACATTGTAACTCGAGCA
>CACRXK020011545.1:1149-16189 GCA_902702795.2 Paramuricea clavata | reverse complement strand
CATCCTCGTTTCATCTCAGCTTCACTGAGGATATTCTTAAAAGATATTTGAACATTGAACAAGTATCCAAATGTCAATGCTTACCACACGAGTTAAAAGGCAAACAATGTTTAACCAACTTTTTTTCTTTTCCAGGTGAAAATTACTTTGAAAGCCGGCAGCATATGAGAGACAGATATCCTTACTTATCTTCTTTTTGATTTGTAGTACTTAACGAACTAAAGTTGTTTATAGCATAGATATCTTATATACACTAGATAGCGCATCTCTTTTAGTAAAATTGAAGCCAAGAATATGCCAGCGGTTACCCCCATTTGAATAGATGGCGGCCATGTTGGTCGTTCCCACTCGCTAATAAACGCTTGAAAACAACAATAACTTTCATCATTTGAATAGTTTGAAAATGTATTTGGAACAGGGTTAACTTAATGTTTAGGTTCCCTGTTTAAGAAATAGAAAACATACGAATCTTCTCATTTCATGGGAACGACCTGAGACTGCAATCACGGCTTCAATTTTCGAATTGCAGAATAATTAGATGCACTATCTAGTGTATATAAGATATCTATGGTTTATAGTCAATCGACAGAGCTGGCGCCTTTTACCTCTGAGATCGTAGGTCGGATTCTCGTTCATATGTGAAAAGAGTCAGTCAACGCTTTTCCAAAAGTCGTGGGTTATCCCCCTAACTGGTTCTCCCACCGTAGCTGTACTCCGTGATCAGACATGAGTCATAAGGGACCGGTCATAAAGTAACTGCTAGGGTGGGCTGGAGTGATTTGGGATGGGCCATGGAAAATCTTTGGGCAGTTTCGATGGGCCGCCAATTTTTTTGTATGTCCACGGTTGGGCCACCAAACGAAAACCCATGCATGTCTACTTCAAAAATAAAGATATTAATAATAAAAGTAAACAAAACTATCCAAATTATCAAATGCAAATGATGCTATTGAATCCAGTACTTTGTTTATACAACAACAACAACGACAACGACAGCGACAGCGACAACAACAACGACAACGACAACAACAACAACAACAACAACAACAACAAGAAGTGGTCGAATCACAGCAAATACAACCAACTGGAGAGCAGCTCAGTATCAATGTGTTGGTCAAGCTTGGTGGAATTGTGTACAGTGTATGTCAATACAGTGCCGTGTATATTTACAATGTTCATACCTGCAAGTTTTTTTTTATTATTAAAGTGTATTTTCCCAATTTAGATTGGGTGGGTCATGAAAATTTTTTTGTAAGATTAGATGGGCTTTGAAATTTTTATCTACATCCTAAGATGGGTCACCGAACTTATTGGCAAAATTTGTGATTTACCTCCAGCAGTTACTTTATGACCAGTCCCTAAGGTGGCTGCCAGAGGCGCCATTAGAAAGCCTTCGACTCGATCAGTTTGAGCTGCGTCCTTCGTAATTCAGCCTAGCTCTCAGCTGCAAGTAAGGATGATTAGTACACCTCACTTACACCCTAAATTCAAGTGAGTTTAATTTTAGACCTAACCTGCTCCCGATTAGGTCTAAACTATGTAAATAGTCTCTTTCCATCTACAAATCAGTTAGAAATCAAGTGTTAGACGTTTGTGCAGGGCAAATTACGTGCTCAGTCTAGACGCCACAATCATTCCATGAAGTTTTTCTTAACTATTTTTCAAATGGTTGAAAGAAATGTTCATTCTAGCGGACAAGAAGAACAAAGGTCTTCTGAATGAAACAGAAATATTGTCGTTATTACAACAGCTTAATGTCACCGCTTCTGCGAGAGTTGCCAAGCAGAAATTTAAGGTTTGTTCCACTGGCTTTGCTGGTCGGATAGGTGGGTTTGAATATGCTGGTCAACTGATTCACTGCAAAAAGTAACATGACATGTTTACCTTGTCCAATCTGTGTAGGAAATCGCTGCTAATAACCCAAGGCCACAAAAGAACAGTCTAAATAAGGAAGAATTTCTTCAGTTATATAAAGATTTGACAACTCGACCGGAAATTTACTTTCTAATGGCAAGGTATGAAAAGAATGACTCGTTGCGAGACTTGCTAACAAGATGTGAGATTTTTGCGTGCGTATTGGTTTTAATACCTTTCCTCTTTTCGTTTCTTAGATATGCCAGTAATAAAGATTATTTAACCACCGATGACCTGCTTATCTTTCTGGAGTCAGAGCAAGGGGTTGGTTCACATGTTCATTTTTTACCTGACGCGCTTGATCCTATTCTTGTTACCGTAAGTGCAACTCTACTATGATCATTACAACTAAATCTTTATTTTTGTGCCACGTACAGTTGACGCGGGTTGGTAAAGACCACTGTGTGGAAATCATCAACCATTGTGAGCCCACTGTTGAAGGGAAGAAAAAGAAATGCATGGGCATTGATGGTGAGTTACCTGTTAACAATACATTCCTATATTTGTATTTGGGATACTCAACAGAGAGGTTGAGATACCATCGTTCCGATCTACTGAAAACTAACTTTATTTATACTGGATAGCTCTATCAGTTCTAAACTGTTCTTCCTAGAGGTTCAGTAAGGATCATCTCCTATTGATCCAGTGTTACTACAGGAGGAAACCCAAACTAACTTTTTTTATACTTGATAGCTCTATCAGTTCTAAACTGTTCTTCCTAGAGGTTCAGTAAGGGTCATCAACTCTTATTGATCCAGTGTTACTACAGGAGGAAATCTAAACGAAACTAACTTTATTTATTTATTTATTTATTCTGGATAGCTCTATCAGTTCTAAACTGTTCTTCCTAGAGATCCAGTAAGGATCATCTCTTATTGATCCAGTGTTATTACAGGAAGAAACCTAAATTAAACTAACTTTATTTATACTGGATAGCTCTATCTGTTCTTGTTTCCTTGTGTAGGATTTACAAAGTATTTGATGAAACCAACCAATGATCTATTTAATGCGGACTGTCTTCAAGTGACGCAAGACATGACTCAACCTTTATCACATTATTTTATTGCATCCTCTCATAATACGTAAGTTAAATTGAAGCAGTCCAAAATGGCGGAATGCATATAATGACACACACAAGCAAGAAGGTCTTTATTATCTAATTTCCAAACGCTTGGAGTGGTTTGACGGAACACGAGTTTCTTTTAAACCGATCTGAAAGGGTTTGGAAATCAGATTACAAATGGCCTTCGAACATGTTATTCCCAAATATATTGATATTTTAAAACAGAATTCGCCTCTTAAGATGTCTCAATATATGAGCGTTCATTAAACAACATCTCGCTAACGGATGTTCATTATGTTTTTTCTCATGAGGTTGAGGAATTGATATCAAGAGTGTCGTCCAGATGCTCCCTAACAATATCTGTTCGGGTACAACAACCACATACAGCGCCAAAATTAACCATTTTAATACAAAATTATTATAAAGCTTTACAAAATTTGCTTTGTTTACAAAAGTTATATTATGCATAGATTGCTAATTTGTCCTCCAGATGCATCGTCACCGGCGCTGTGACGTCATATGCAATGGGTCTATGAAAAATACATTGTTCTTACTAGTAATATGACTGGCTGTATTTCATTGTAGGTATTTATTAGAAGATCAGATAACTGGCAAATCCAGTGTTGCTGGTTATACAAAAGCTTTATGTGAACTGTGCTGTAGATGTGTGGAATGTAAGTTACACATGACATTTGTATTTTGACCCTATTAAACAGCACGTGGGCTGGGGGTTACTCGGTTAGTAGCCTATTTCAAAAATCTCTACTTCTTCCTCAGCAAGAATAAGAAATGAGAGTAAATGTTGGGTCGTCTATCACGTCACTTCCTTTGTGTTGTGTTATCTAGTGGACTGTTGGGACGGTGCGAATGATGAGCCCATGATCTATCACGGAAGAACGCTGACCAGTAAAATATTATTTAAAGATGCTGTGGAAGCTATAAACGATTGTGTTTTTGAAACGTCAGAGTAAGTCGCGTAATCGCGTAAAAATCTTCTTTGATTTTTAGATGTGGATTGTATTAATTCTGGCTTAATTTAAACCACGTTTTATGATGAGCAGGTCCGCAAAAAAATAATAATAAAAATAATATTGAACAATATTGTTGAGCCTGAATCGGGTGTAACAATATTGTTCAACATTGTTGACAACTGTGAACAATGTGGGCAGCACAACATTGTTCATTCCTCATGTTTACATCAATATTGCAACAACCTGATCGTTTTTAGCCGTGTATAGTTGCAGTTTTCGCTACTGCTTCTGGTTAGGTCTTAATAAATGTACAACATTTACACTTGAAGTTTCCATTTACAAAATCCTATATTTTTGGTAACTTAAATCGTTTACTATAAAGCACTTCTTAAATAGCCCCCTATCTATAATAGTCCCCCATCTGCTTTCAGAGGAAGAAATTGATTAAGAACTCTTAATATAAGTGGCCATAGAATAGAGTATCTTTTTGTTTTTGCAGCTATCCAGTAATCCTGTCTCTAGAAAACCACTGTAGCATGAAACAACAAAGCGTCATGGCGAACTATCTCAAGGATATACTAAAAGGTGATAGGTCTCTTAGTCTCTATCAGTTCTAAACTGTTCTCTATATAGGTCCAGTAAGGATTATCTCTTATTGATTCAGTGTTGCTACACGAGGAAACCTAAACTAAACTAAATTTATTTATACTGGATAGCTCTATCAGATCTAAACTGTTCTTCCTAGAGGTCCAGTAAGGATTATCTCTTATTGATCCAGTGTTACTACAGGAGAAAACCTAAACTAAACTAACTTTATTATACTGGATAGCTCTATCAGTTCTAAACTGTTCTTCCTAGAGATCCAGTAAGGATTATCTCTTATTGATACAGTGTTACTACAGGAGGAAACCTAAACTACTAAACTAACTTTATTTACACTGGATAGCTCCATCAGTTCTAAACTGTTCTTCCTAGAAATCCAGTAAGGATCATCTCTTATTGATCCAGTGTTACTACAGGAGGAAACCTAAACTAAACTAACTTTATTTATACTGGATAGCTCTATCAGTTCTAAACTGTTCTTCCTAGAGATCCAGTAAGGATCATCTCTTATTGATCCAGTGTTACTACAGGAGGAAACCTAAACTAAACTAACTTTATTTATACTGGATAGCTTTTCCTGGTACACTTTATAACCGTGGCTATAAACTATGCTTCAATACGCTACGGCAAATTTGCCGTAGAGTGTAAATGCGAGCTCAGTTTTATTTTATGTTGTTTCTAGATAAACTACATGTTGTCCCGCCAGATAGGGATAAAGACTGTTTACCGTCACCTGAAGAACTCAAAGGGAAAATTTTAATTAAGGTTTGGTTATTTTAACATCAAAAACATGGCTAGGAAACAATATTTGTACAATTACAATGCTTAACATTTGCTGCCTGTGGTTCAAGTAGTATTTAAAATTTCAGAACAAGAAGCTTGCAGAGGATTCTGGGGAGGATTATGTTTCGGCTGAAGAGGAAGAGGAGGATTTTGATAGTGGAAACATCACTTTGAATGGAGATCAAAATATCAAGAATTTATCTCCCAAAAAATCTCTAAAGAAACTACCTAGCAATGGCAAAGTAAGAAAGCTTTATGGCTGTATGTTAGTTGGTTAGTGAGTTGATCGGTTAGCTAATTAGTAAGTTAGGTAGTTGATGAACTAGCTAGTTATTAAGTTAGTTAGTTAATTAATTAATTAATTATTTAGTTGTTGAGGTAGTTAATTAAATAATTAATTAGTTCGTTAGTTGTTGTGCTAATTAGTTAATTATTGTGTTAGTTGTTGAGCTAGTTAGTTAATTAGTTAGTTAATTGTTGAGCTAGTTTGTTAATTAGTTATTTAATTAGTTAGCCAGCCAGTTAGTTAGTTAATTAGTTAGTTAATTAGCTAGTTAGTTAGTTAGTTAGTTAGTTAATTAGTTAGTTGTTGAGCTAGTTAGTTAGTTAATTAGCTAGTCAGTTAGTTAGTTAATTAGTTAATTAATTAGTTAGCCAGTTAGTTAATTAGTTAGTTAGTTAGTAATTAGTTAGCCAGTTAGTTAGTTAGTTAGTTAATGAGTTAGTTAGTTAGTTAATTAGTTAGTTAGCTAGTTAGTTAGTTAGTTAGTTAGTAATTAGTTAGCCAGTTAGTTAATGAGTTAGTTAGTTAATTAGTTAGTTAGCTAGTTAGTTATTTAGTAATTAGTTAGCCAGTTAGTTAGTTAATGAGTTAGTTAGTTAGCTAGTTAATTAGAAAGTTAGTTAGTTAGTTGTTGAGCTGGTTCATTAATTAGTTAGTTAGTTACTAAAATCACCATCCAGTGAGGGCATGAGGGAGGGGACACCGTACTGCTAAATGTTTCTGAGATCAAATTCTTGTTTTTCCAAGGAAGATCTAAAAGCAACGAAGAAAACAATTAAATTATCGAAAGAATTATCCGACCTTGTCACGTGCTGCAAGTCCGTCAGATTTGAAAATTTTGCGAACTCAGCTGAAGATCGTAAGTATGGCATTAATATACTGGATTATTTTAAAGTTTATGACCTCTCACGAACAGCACTCCTTCGATTTTTCTTGATGTAGAAAAATACTGGGAAATGAGTTCCCTTGGCGAAACGACGGCGAAGAAACTGATTACAACACATCCTGAAGAATTTGTGAATCACAACAAAACATTTCTCACTCGGATTTATCCGTCTGGGAAACGTGTCGACTCCAGTAACTATAGTCCTGTCGACATGTGGAACTTCGGTTGTCAGATGGGTAAGGAGAGTTTTGTCTCGTTTTAAAGATGCTAAATTCAAAAAAGTTCGAAAGATGCAAAATTTGGGCAATATTTATATCTGCGGGTCCCGCTTTGTTATGAGCAGAATTGATGTTGTGTGGTGTGTTGTATGGTATGGTATGGTATGGTATGGTATGGTATGGTGTAGTTTGGTATGGTGCAGTGTGGTATGGTATGGTATGGTATGGTATGATGTAGTGTGGTATGTTATTGTATGGTATGGTATGGTGTGGTATGGTATGGTATGGTATGGTATGATGTAGTGTGGTATGTTATTGTATGGTATGGTATGGTGTGGTATGGTATGGTATGGTATGGTATGGTATGGTATGGTATGGTATGGTATGGTGTGGTGTGGTGTGGTATGGTTGTTAAAGGAAATATAATGATTTTCCTCTGATTACAGTGGCTTTGAATTACCAAACTGGTGGACTAGCTATGGATCTGAATACGGCGAAATTTAATAATAATGGTCGATGTGGATATATACTAAAACCTTCTGTCATGAGAGAAAGTAAGAATATCTTCACAGTTTTCCTACAAACTGTAATAACTATTTTACTATGGCATGAGAGAGTTGTCGCACTGTTGCAATGTTTCCTCAATTCAAAATGTTTCCAAAAACATTATTTGGTATATAAAAAAGCTTTTGAAGTACATGACATTCAATCTGAAAGATGAAAAAATACTTCTCAGCGACGTTTCGAGTTGATAAACGGCTTTTACTTAAAAAGTGTCGAGAAGTATTTTTTGGCTGTTGTATATTTTAAAAACTGTCAGATATCCATCGCTAATGCTAGACCATCAAGGGTTAAAAAAATGTTTGCTTCACTATTGGTACTTGCTTGCATGTGTACTTTGAAATATAGTATATAATGAATTGTTTATTTTGATGTAGAAATAGCATATTTCAATCCTGCGTGCAAAGACGCCATAGCTGGAGTGACGCCACAAATACTTAGAATTAAGGTAAGCTGACTTGAATGTGGACATTTTCCACAAAACCTTGATCAACAAAAGTACTGAATTTTTTCACATTTTCCAGTGTTTATCTTTTTCTTGACGCATTGTATGGCTGCCAGTGTAGTATTTGACCAGTATATTTCCTTATTCTGGCCTTACAATGACCTTATTCTGTTGTAGATAATTAGTGGTCAACAGTTTCCCAAACCAAAGATGTCTAACACGAAAGGAGAGGTAATGAAAGCTTTATACACGAGCAAAAAGATAGAGTTTGTTGAATTTCTCATTCATTGATGAGCGGATTTCCCAACAGCTAGCTATTGCCCAATTGATATGGGATGCGAGGTACCTACGATTTTGATGCCCTTATCCGAGAAGACGCGACAGTCTAACCATTCACTGATGTCAATGTAGAGGTAGCTCTTTCTCCTCAATTATTTGAAGACTTTGAGTAGAGGTCCAACCAAGGATTTAACCCGGGTCTCCTGGCTTGAAGGACAAGCGTGGTATCCACGACCTGCTGGTTTTGTTAGAGCAAGTTGAAACATCCAGACCACTGGATTTTGGCATCATTGATAATATTTTGTTGTGTTACTTTAGGTGATCGATCCGTTTGTGTCAGTATCAGTTTACGGTATACCTGCCGATACAGTTCAAGAAAAGACGAGAACTGTCACGAATAATGGTAAGACACAATCCAACTTTTTGTTTCGTGTTGGGTATTTAGTTTCGTACCAACGCCAGTTACACACGTAAAAACGCACAAGTTGTAACAAACCTGCCGCAGACTTAATGTAGCAATGCTGTTCCAACAACTTGTCAACAGGATGTGTTCGCACTGCTTGTTCCCAGCTTGTCGACAACTTGCTACAAGGTTGTTGAGCTCAACAGACTTGTTACAAGTTGTTCCAGCAACTTGTTATCGTCCTGCAATTCAACAATTTGTCAACAAGTTGCGAGTGACAACCTTGTAGCAACTTGATAAAATAACAGCATTGTTCCAACTTGTTGACAAGCTTGCTACAAGCCTGTTGCGAACACATCTTGTTGACAAGTTGTGAGATTTTTACGTGTGTAGTGGAATAATGTTGTAATTCTAGGTTTGTCATTCCTAGGTTTCAATCCAGTATTTGACGAGACATTTGAATTTCATATCAATCTTCCTGAGTTAGCCTTGGTGCGATTTGTCGTACTGGATGATGACTTTATCGGTGATGCTTTTATTGGTCAATACACAATACCTTTCGTTTGTATGCAACAAGGTATGAGGACGTATTCAAATTTATAAATCAGGTCTCGGAATTCAAGTGGGAAGAGGAGATAACCTATAATAGTTTTGTTTGTGGAAACACCACGTAAATTTATTACTGCAAAGCTTTCGATCCGTAAGCCTGGATCTTCATCAGTGCTAATAATATAGGAGATAACCTGTTAACACATTGAGCGCCAGCGCTCTTCCCTTGACGAGTAAAATCGTCTGGCATTAGACAGAATATGATAATAAAGAGGAGGTGCATTAGGGTGCATTACATCTTAATGGTTGACCAGGCACATGGGCATGTAGTCTGATTAACCCTAGTCAATAGAATAAGGCCTGTTTTATACGTCGAATTTTGGTCGCGTCGAATGTAATTAAGACAATAGATAATGAGATGATAAACCTCATTAAGCTTCATTATCTATTGCTTGAATTGCATTCGACGCGACCGAAATTCGACGTATAAAACAGGCCTTAGAACGTTAGGAAACTTGATGTAGATACAATACACCTCATTATCTATGTTTGTGTTGGTTTAATTACTCAGTCGTGATATTACACAATGGAAAGCGAAATACAAAAATACAATAATACAACTCTACAATAAATAGCGAAAATAGCGAAAATACAATACATACGTCAAAAATACAAAAATACAACTCAACATGCATGCAATAAATAGCGACAAAAACATAGAAATAATGAGGTTTATTGTATCTACATTGAGTTTCCTGACCTGTTGACTATGGATTAATCTACTGAGAGCCAGCACTCTCCCCTTGACGAGTAAAATTGTCTGGCATTCGACAGAGTAAAATAATAGAGCATTAGGGTGCATCACAACTTAATTGGTTAATGAACTTTTTCCATTGCGTTTCTTGTTGTTCAGGATACCGACATGTGAGGTTACAGAACTCTCTTGGGGAACCTATGTACTCTGTCACACTATTTATACACGTGACCATAACTGGCGAGGAAGAGACTGGAGTGAGTACAAGACAACATGTGAACAACATGTGAACAACATGTGATATTCTTTGCCTAAACCTCAACTATATTTTTTCTCATTCAGAAAATAAAAAGAACGTCATTAAAGCGATCAAAGAAAGGAAGGGATGTAAGTTACTTTAGCATATCTGAATTATAATTAACTGATCGATTAATAATTGATCAATCAATAATAATTGCGTGGTAAATTTAATTAGTGGTTCATAAATATTAACTAATCAATTAACTAATTGGCGGATTAGTTGATTAATCGATCTGTTGATTAATTTATATTCTTTTGTGTTCTGTGATATTTTTGTAGTATACTCGATTAAGAACTGTCGGAGTTCCAGCCGTGGACGAAACATTCAAGGTACACTACTTAAAGGATTAACAAAACACATGGGCAGATAGTCTCAGGATTAACCCATGGAGAGCCAGCCCTTATTTGAGGAATGAAATCGTCTGGCATTAGACAGAAGAGGTGTTCCTTAAAACGTAAAAGTAGACAGAATCAATGCTGGACCTCCATATTTGAGATTATTTTTCATTTCCTTATAGACAGCTATTCAACCAATCAGAGATGGCACAGATCTACGCGAAAACGTTCAGAACGCTCTTGGAACTTTGAAAGTACGTTGCTGAAAAGCATCAATGTCATTGTTTAAAATTGCTGTCTGTGGAGTTGCATGTCCCTCTGTTCGGATGGAACGGAAAAATTAAGGACCTGAGGAAATAAATTTTGTGTTATTTAGGAAACATGTGGTGTGGCTCCCAGGTCAAATATAAAACAATGTTTAAGATTACTGGCATCAAGACTTGAAGCTTCGTCACAAACTGTTAATTTAATACTCACTATGGACGAACAGGTATAGTGTGGTAATGTGTGGTATGGTTACTATGGTATAGTATGGTATAGTATAGTATGGTATGGTGTGGTATGGTATGGTGTGGTATGATGTGTATGGTGTGGTTTGGTAAGCCGTGGTGTGGTTTGGTAAGGTGTGGTATGGTATGGTATGGTGTGGTGTGGTGTGGTATGGTATGTGGTATGGTGAATTATAAAATGAAGAATGATGTGGTATTGTTGCTGTGGTGTTTTATGTCATGTTATGTTATGTTACATTACGTTACGTGATGTTATGGTGTGCCATGTTGAGTTATGGTGTTTTGTACTATGGTGAAGTCAGGTAAACGTCAAAGAGGTAATTGGATGGCTTATTATTTTTCAGTATCCATGTTTTGAATGCGATGGTGAAATGCCTGACGTTTTAAAGAAAGCCATGGCAGCTTTGGAACAGGTAAGTGTTTTAAGAGTTATTCAGTATAAACGCAGTTAATCCAATTAAAGTTTCTTGCAGAAGTGCACTAGTACTTGACGAATAATGGATGTCCCTTGCCAGACCTCTAGTAGGGAGAAAAGTTTAGAACTGACAGAGTTATCCAGTATAAATAAAGTTAGCTTAGTTTAGGTTTCTTCCTGTAGTAACACTGGATCAATAAGAGATGATCCTTACTGGACCTCTAGGAAGAACAGTTTAGAACTGATAGAGCTATCCAGTATAAATAATGTTAGTTTAGTTTAGGTAATTCCTCCTGTAGTAACACTAGATCAATAAGAGATAATTCTTACTGGACCTCTAGGAAGAACAGTTTAGAACTGATAGAGCTATCCAGTATAAATAAAGTTAGTTTAGTTTAGGTTTCCTCCTGTAGTAACACTGGATCAATAAGAGATAATCCTTACTGGATCTCTAAAAAGAACAGTTTAGAACTGATAGAGCTATCCAGTATAAATAAAGTTAGTTTAGTTTAGGTTTCCTCCTGTAGTAACACTGGATCAATAAGAGATGATCCTTACTGGATCTCTAAAAAGAACAGTTTAGAACTGATAGAGCTATCCAGTATAAATAAAGTTAGTTTAGTTTAGGTTTCCTCCTGTAGTAACACTGGATCAATAAGAGATGACTCTTACTGAACCTCTAGGGAGAACAGTTTAGAACTGATAGAGCTATCTTGCAGCGTTAGTAAAGTATGGTAAATTTTATACCTGTTCATATATTGCATTGATTTGATCATATCAATCTCAAGGTAACGCAAGAGTCAAGGAACTTAATACAACGTTGTGATTCTGTACATGAAAGGGTAGGTAAATTTTGTAGTTTTGTAATAGTTCGTCACGTTCAAAAATTATTTTGTTGTCACTGATTTTTCTCTTTGGTTATGAAGATAACGCAATGTGAACGGGCTGGGATGGAGTGGCATGTAAGTCTTCAAACTCGACTAAAAATATTTCGCTTTTTATGTTTCATGAATGTAGCATATAATTCCCATCTTTCGCCTTTTATTGTTAGGAGGAATTTCAGAACGTATGCATAAAGGAAGGATTAAAAGAAAAACGACTATCAAAGGTTCTGCATTTTTGGATGTATATTCCAAGTCTGATTTTTTTGTTATTTTCCATGGGATGTTATTTGCATAGTGCATGTGCTTTTCATCTATGCGTCCGGGTCCAATCCCTGGAATTGAGACGTTGTTACTGTCGTTCCAATTGACGTGTTCTTCAAATATTGATTCAATACATTACCTCAGGCTAACCAATTCATTTCATCAAGTTCCTCGAGATATTCATACGCTTCCTGTGAAAGAGCCCATTCCAAGTATTTGAACATTTCTGGTCACTTCCTTTCTATCTATGATTGGTTAGTTGCACAAACAACTAAGGTGATTGGTGCATTCAAACTATTCAACAGGAAGTTTACAATTATACTAGGAAGTGTATGAATATTTCGAGGAACTTGATGAAATGAATTGGTCAGCCCGAGGTAATGTATTGAATAAATATTTGAGGAACACTTCAATTGGAACGACAGTAAAAAGACACTGTTGTACATACCACTTATACCAGCATGTAGACCTCTCGTTACTTCCGTCTTTAATTGTTTCTTACTGTAGTTTTCTTCAATTTTTTCTCTTTCTTTATCCACTGATTCATTCTGATTCCTTCTCTTTATTCTTTCACCTTACTTCCCGTTTCCCGTCAAATTTCACTTGCTATAGCCTATACGAATATTCTTGTAAATTATATATACTGTGTGTATTGTAAATAATGTACGTTTTAAGTACGGTATACTGATGTAATTTATAATTGCAGGACCTCACTGAAAATATAAAGATGACAATAATAACTGTTTCGTGACTATTTCTCTTGATTGTTTCTCTACAGGCTATCGAGAACTACGCGTGGAATATCAGAGTCATCAAAGGTCAGGCTGACTTGTTGCTGGCTGCAAGAGAGGAATCTTCTGAATATCTGAGACAGGTTTGTACACTAACGGACATATATGTGTTTGTTCTGTACGTAAAGGCTCTTTTCCACTCATCACAAAAACCAGCCGCTGCGAGTACTTTCATCCAATCATAATGCTCGACAGTTACATCCAACCACAATGCTCGACAGTTACATGCAAACACTGGAAAAGAGGCTTAAAATTTGCAAACCGAGTATGCATTTGCGTCTTCGGTGGCGGTCGTCAGAGCAAGCTCCTTTCACTTCTGAGATCGTGGGTTTGATTCTCGCTACGGACTCATGTGAAAAGAGTCAGTCAACGTTCTGCTGAAAGTCGTGGGTTTTCTCCGAGTGCTCCGGTTTCCTCCCACAGGGAAAGTTGACAGGGTGGGTTAGGATAAACAGAGTTAGGAAAGTAATATCACAATGGACCATTTGCGTAATAGACTAAATTTTGATCTAAACAAGTCTGGACAAAAATTTCATCACAGCTTGAAAGAGCATCACAAAATTAGAAATATTCCAAAGTTTCGTTGCGAAATGTTGTAAAATGCGGATAATATAGCCTTGCGAAGTTTGCCGTTTTTCAGTCATTTTAGATTACAAACGGGAGTTGGCAGCCCCAAAGGGTATTGGTCTGTCAATTTCCCGTTTGTAATCTAAAATGACTGAAAATTGCAAACTTCGCAAGGCTATTTTATCCGCATTTTACAACATTTCGCAACGAAACTTTGGAATATTACTAATTTTGTGATGCTCTTTAAAGCTGTGATGAAATTTTTGTCTAGATCAAAATTTAGTTTATTACGCAAATGGTCAATTGTTGTAAAGATGAATAGTCTAGGCTACGTAAATGACATAAGTAAGCGTAATATACTTGATCAGATATGTAATCGCTCACCGAAAATCACGCATTTTATGCAAATTTTCCCTTTCTGTTGTCAATGTTTTCTTTCTATCATTTTAGATCCCCGAGGCAGCTATGGCGTCTGGTCTCGTATCAAACCTGGCTGAAGATAGCAAACAATCTGAAACGTGAAATAATATTGACCTTTTTAACAAGTATGACGCCATTGTGGATTCGCAATGCGTTGTGGTCTTATCCAGGAAGATTGTAGGGGGACGCCATAGAAATAATAGATATTATTTCTATGGAGGACGCCCGAGTTTCAGGCTGGCGTACTTAAACTTTGAACAATCAGAATCGCGTGTTGGTAGTTAAAAAGTTGCTGAGAGCAGTTTACAACCGGCTCTGTAAAGGAACGAAAGGACAATAAATCTACGCGCGTAAAAATCACACAACTTGTTAACAAGATGTGTTCGCACTGCTTGTTCGCAGTTGTTGACAAGTCTGGAACACGTTGTTATCATCTTGTATACAAGGTTGACTTGATGAGGCCAACAGACTCGCAACAAGTTGTTCCAACAAATGTGATGTCGTCTGCACGTAACAAGTTGTTAACAAGTTGATGACAACAAGCTCGTAGCAACTTCTTACGAACAGCCTGTATTAGTCTTGTTGGAACAACTTGTAGCAAGTCTGTTACGGTCATCAACCTTGTAACAAGGTGATAACAACTTGTTCCAGACTTGTCACAACAACTGGGAACAAGCAGTGCGCACACATTTAAATAGAGAGTTTGAGCAAGACAACGAAGTCGGACGACGACGACGTGGTTGACAATTTTTGCCTGTCTTGCACATTACCTTGCACATTCTGAGTTTAGGGTCAGGGGTGAAGACAGATTAGACATGCATGTCTAGCTGTTTGTGAATGCTGAC
>CACRXK020011543.1:0-16190 GCA_902702795.2 Paramuricea clavata | reverse complement strand
CCCCCCCCCCCCCCCCCCCCCGCAAAAAACCCCCAACCCTGCACGGCTGCACCCCTCCTTGCAGATGAGGCTAGATCCGCCCCAGGGTTTAGCCTTTATCTCGTCAAGATTTTAACATGATTGGAAGATTAATGACTTCACTTTTAACATAGCACGTCATCAGGTATATTTTGCAAGCGTGCAACATTATATTGATAACTGCAAATATTTTTATCTGAAATTTAGGATCTGTGTGAAAAGTTAAATCTTAAAGCCAAGGAACATGTCTTAGACATTGGAAGCGGAATGGGCACAACGGCATTTTATATGGCCAAGGTAAACAACTTGTGCGTTTTTACGTGTGTAGTCGATGAAAAAATACAATTATAGAAATATAATTATTTTATTCGATACAGACATATGGTGTATTTGTGACTGGCATTGATGTGTCTTCGAATCAAATCAACCTCGCCATGGAGAGAGCGAATAACGAGAAAAACGAGCAGGTTTGTTGGACTTGTTGCGAATTCGCTGCGAGCGTTTGGGATATACAGCGTGTCCCAAAAAATGCAATAGGTACTTGTCCCACATTTGTGCACGGCTAATCGGCCTACTGAACACCTACCGGGACACGCCTAGAAAATATATCTCTCTTCCTGGCAGCAAAATCCAAAAATAGAAATTTCCTGTGTATAAGACAAATACAAAACGTCCTGCATATGTACATGTCAGAGAACGTATGATGCCACGCATTAATTGTGATAAATTTTAATCTCGACACAAGACAATCTCGACTTGCAAAATGCTTTTGGAATTTTTACGCGATCTGACCGCGTAACTCAGTTGGCAGAGCATTGGGCTAGTATTCCAAAGGTCGTAGGTTCGATTCCCACCGTGGCCAGGCATATTTTTCAAGCCTGCCCGGTGTGGATATACACTCAGAGTAACATCACAAACATCATATTCACCTGAGTACACTACACCAACACAAAAAATCCAGTGAATTATATGGCATTCCTGTACATATAACAAAAATTTCCTGCAAGGTGAAGAAAATTTCACGCGAAAATACTTTGTGAAACATTTTCTGGCGCTGCCGAACATTTTCCAAGACTGGTCTCCGGGATGACAAGGTTTGATGCCCCCTTACTTTAGGTTCAGGTTATTGAGTTTCTAACTCATTGATGAGTGGATTTCCCAACAGGCTATTATAGACCTTTCCCCTTTTAAGTGAAATTTTGATCTAGACTAGCCTGGACAAATATTTCATCACAGCTTGAAAGAGTATCACAAAATTAGTAATATTCCGAAGTTTCGTTGCGAAATGTTGTAAAATGCGGATAATATAGCATTGCGAAGTTTGCCGTTTTTCAGTCATTTTGTATTACAAATGGGAAACTGATCATCAGTTTGATCATCTGATTATCAATTTCCCGTTAGTAATCTAAAATGACTGAAAAACGGCAAACTTCGCAAGGCTATATTATCCGCATTTTACAACATTTCGCAACGAAACTTCGGAATATTACTAATTTTGTGATGCTCTTTCAAGCTGTGGTGAAATTTTTGTCCAGACTTGTCTAGATCAAAATTTCACTCAAAAGGGGAAAGGTCTATTGCCCAATTGATAAGGGATCCGAGGTACCTACGATTTTAACGTCCTTATCCGAGAAGACGCGAAAGTCTAACCATTTACTGATGTCAATGTAAAGGTAGCTCTTTCTCCTTATTTTAAGACCTTGACTAGAGGTCCGACCAAAGATTGAACGCGGGTCTCCTAGCTTGAAAGGCAAGCATGGCGACCACGACACCACAAGCACGTGTGATCATGCAACAAAGATTAATAACGATCTATATATCTGCTGCGTTTCAGGTACATTTTGAAATTGGCGATGTGACACGTCGCAACTACAAACCAAACTCGTTCGATGTAATATACAGCAAAGAAGTGTTTCTACATGTCGCTGATCAACAAAGCTTGATTAAATCATGCTATGTAAGTTCAATACATGTATCAGATCTACAAACAAGTTGCAACAAGGTTGTTGTGAAGCCGATATCAGGATGTGTTCGCACTGCTTGTTCCCAGTTGTTGTGACAAGTCTGGAACAAGTTGTTATCACCTTGTTACAATGTTGATGACGGTAACAGACTTGCTACAAGTTGTTGCAACAAGACTAATACAGGCTGTTCGTAACAAGTTGCTACGAGCTTGTTGTCATCAACTTGTTAACAACTTGTGACGTGCAGACGATATCAGACTTGTTGGAACAACTTGTTGCGAGTCTGTTGGCCTCATCAACTTCGTTACAAGATGATAACAACTTGTTCCAGACTTGTCAACAACTGGGAACAAGCAGTGCGAACATATCTTCTTGACAAGCTGTGAGATTTTTTGCGTGTATATATTATATACACGTAAAAATAGCATCCCATTGGTGGATGCTGTTTTTTTCTATGCATATTATACTAGATTAAAAGGGCTATGACAATATACATAAAAGTTGATGAAAAGTGTACATACGCCTTCATGTTCATTGTTGATGTTCACTATTTCTCCTGCCGTAGGGATGGCTCAAGCCAGGAGGTCGATTGCTTGTCACCAACTACTGTTCCAGCGGCAAGAGTCCAGCGTCAGCGAGGTTTCAATCCTATGTAAAAGAAAGACAATATCATTTGGTTGATGTTAAAACTTTCGGAAAGGTATGTAGTGAGATATCATGAGGCTAAAGTTCTATGGAAAATGTTTTGCAGTTTTCCTGTGGGCAGCTTCCTCCTGTAGTATAACACTGGATCAATAAGAGATGATCCTTACTGGACCTCTAGGAAGAACAGTTTAGAACTGATAGAGCTATCCAGTATAAATAAAGTTAGTTTAGGTTTCCTCCTGTAGTAACAGTGGATCAATAAGAGATGATTCTTACTGGACCTCTAGGAAGAACAGTTTAATTTAAAACTGATAGAGCTATCCAGTATAAATAAAGTTAATTTAGTTTAGGTTTCTTCCTGTAGTAACACTGGATCAATAAGAGACGATTCTTACTGGACCTCCAGGAAGAACAGTTTAGAACTGATAGAGCTATCCAGTATAAATAAAGTTAGTTTAGTTTAGGTTTCCTCCTGTAGTAACACTGGTTCAATAAGAGATGATTCTTACTGGACCTACAAAGAGTTAAGTAGAGAACTGGTAGACTTATTCAATATATGAGAATTCAGTCTAGATCTAGCTTGTCGTTTTCCTTTTCTTTGCTGGGATTTAGTGTTTTGAGGAAGCAGGATTTGATAATGTCACTGCGAGGGACACAACTGACCAGTTTGTGAAGGTGCTGGAGAATGAGTTGCAAACGTTTCAACAAAATAAAGATCAATTTCTTCAGGTGAGCTATCTTTGTGCCATTCTATGTTTACATTATCAGAACAGTGGTAACTAGGCATGAGAGTTATCAATTCACTCACATATATAATTTAAATGCTTGGTTACCTTTGTTCCATTCTATGCTTACATTATCAGAACAGTGGTAACTAGGCATGTGAGTTATCAATTCACTCACATATATAATTTAAATGCTTGGTTACCTTTGTTCCATTCTATGCCTACATTATCAGAACAGTGGTAACTAGGCATGTGAGTTATCAATTCACTCACATATATAATTTAAATGCTTGGTTACCTTTGCTACATTCTATGCTTACATTATCAGAACAGTGGTAACTAGGCATGTGAGTTATCAATTCACTGACACATATAATTTAAATACTTGGTTACCTCTATGCTTACATTATCAGAACAGGTAATAAGGTGGTAAATGGCAATTCTCAAATGCCAAAAACAATTTTGGACACAAATGAATTAAGTGTATATATGTTTTAATTTCGCAGGAATTCTCGCTAGAAGATTACTACACAATTGTGAATGGCTGGACGGACAAACTGCTTCGGTGTAGCGAAGGAGATTTAAAAAGTGGAGAATTTCTGGGAATAAAACCAGCATGATGAGATGTTACCGAACCAAGAAAAATGTTTATTTTAAAATTTATTTTAGAGATTAAATAACAAAAGTAAAAGACAGATTATATAAATGTTAATATTTAGATACTCAAAAGCCTGGGCTTCCATTTGAATCGTAGTGTGCACACGTAAAAATCTCACAACTTGTCAACAAGATGTGTTCGCAACAGGCTTGTAGCAAGTTTCTCAACAAGTTGTAACAACCCTGTTATTTTATCAAGTTGCTACAAGGTTGTCACTCACAACTTGTTGACAGATTGTTGAATTGCAGGACGATAACAAGTTGTTGGAACAACTTGATACAAGTCTGCTGCAGGTTTGTTACAACTTGTGTGCGTTTTTACGTGTGTAGGTTAAAAACAAGTTGTTACAAGTCTGTTCACAAGCTGTCGACAAGTTGTGTTCGCACTGCTTGTTCCCAGTTGTTGTAATAAGTTTGGAACAAGCTGTTAAAAACTTGTAACAAGGTTGATGGCATTATCAGACTTGTTACAAGGTTGTTCTAACAAGTCTGATACAGTCATGATATAACAAGAATGTTACAAGGTTGACAACGCAAGGTTGTAACAATATTGTTATATCATGACTGTATCGGACTTGTTGGAACAACCTTGCAACAAGTCTGATGATATCAACAAGGTTGTTACAAGTTGTTAACAGCTTGTTCCAAACTTGTTGATAACTTGGGACAAGCAGTGCGAACACAACTTGTTGACGACTTGTTGGCAGACTTGCTATGGGATGTGAGAATTTTCCGTGTGTAGAGTGGAAGAAATGACTTCGACCCAAAAGAGAATTCTACGTTACGACTTACGATAAGGTTGAAGTGGAATCCAGGCACTTATGAGTAAATAAGTACACTTCTCATAATACTAGACAAAATTACTCAGACGCTTATAGCGATTAGTCGAGTTAAATTTTAAACATTAATTGAGTCAAATTGGGTTAGTTTCTTGCTACGAAGATGAACAGGTCGGCTCATGAACCAATATCGTGTGAAATTCAGACCGTTTCAATTTGCTAAAAATCTTACCCAAACGTCGAAAAAAACATACTAATAATGGAAACTGTGATAATTTAGATATCAATTGTAAGTACATATATTATTATATTCTATAATTTATTTTTATTGAAATTTTTTAAATATATACTGTAATACAGTACTTAAACGTTTTAATTATTGAAAAGCGACCGTGGTCTCTAGAATACAACCCATACTAATTAAACCAGATCCACGTTTGAGATTTTTCTCAGATAGTTTAGAACAGTAACACTGGGCTCCACGTACAAACATAAAAACGCACAAGTTGTTACAGGTCTGCAAACAAGTTGTTACAAATCTGTTCACAAGCTGTCGACAAGTTGTGTTCGCACTGCTTGTTCCCAGTTATTGTAACAAGTTTGAAACAAGCTGTTAACAACTCGTAACAAGTTTGATGGCATTATCAGACTTGTTACAAAGTTGTTCTAACAAGTCTGATACAATCATGATGTAACAAGAATGTTACAAGGTTGTAACAATATTGTTATATTATGACTGTATCGGACTTGTTGAAACAACTTTGCAACAAGTCTGATAATATCAACAATGACAGTTAGTTAATTTTAATGTTAGACTTGCATCGCTCATTGGTCTAATGGGTAAAAATCTCACAGCTTGTCAACAAGAATGTTCGTTCCCAGTTGTTGACAAGTCCGGAACAAGTTGTTAAATTTGTTATCATCTTGTAACAAGGTTGATGAGGCCAACAGACTCGCAACAAGTTGTTCCAACAAGTCTGATATCGTCTGCACGTAACAAGTTGTTAACAAGTTGATGACAACAAGCTCGTAGCAACTTGTTACGAACAGCCTGTATTAGTCTTGTTGGAACAACTTGTAGCAAGTCTGTTACCGTCATCAACCTTGTAACAAGATGATAACAACTTGTTCCAGACTTGTCACAACAACTGGGAACAAGCAGTGCGAACACATCCTGATATCGGCTTCACAACAACCTTGTTACAATCTGTAACAAATTGCGCGTTTTTACGTACGACTTACTGCACCCAAATACGCAAATATACTCAAAAGTTCCTTTCTGGACCGATAAATAAAAGTCCTGTTTTTCTATATGTCTATTAATCACAGGTTCAGAGAGATGTTGTGAAAAACCGGGGCTGGAATTGACCCTGACCCCCGCCAGAAACCTTCCTAAACCGATTCATTAAAATCCTGTTCCTCTATATGACTATTGAGCACTGGTTCGGAGCGATGTCGCGAAAACCCGGGGGTAGAATGACCTTGTGGTTGCCATGACATCGACGCTCGAAACTCCTCGATATCATTCTCATCGTTGAGAGACGTCAGACCATCGTAGGCACGAGTGTAGAGCTCTAACCCCTTCGCAAAGAAATAGATCTCATTGTGGATAAAATCTCGGAATATCTGTTTAATTTCTCGGATTTTAGCGCGTTCGAATTCCTCCATCTGTTCGTGGAGAATTCTCGAGCTTCGACCTGCTTCGTCTGAGGCTTTCTGGAACTCCGTTTGAGCTCTTGCAAGCCGACTCGGGTTCGACGCCGAGCGAGTTTTCAACCGTTCTAAGGATTTATACTTCTTCACTTCGTTGTCCAAAGCGCCGAGGTTCGATTTCACATCGTCCTTCGCTTGTCGACATTTTGTCTTGTAAATACTAAACGCTTGTACGTTTTTGTCGGCGATTTGCTGGACTTGTTCATGTCGTAGGTCTTGTATAGTGGCAAAGCATTCGGCAAACGTATGTAACGCCTGTTTCAGACCACTCGATTCCTCGTCAGCGTAGGTCTCAACAGCTTTGTGAAACTCGTCTCCGGCGTTGCGAAGTTTGCCTAAACGGACGGCATAATGGTTTAATTTCGTCGCCAGCTCGTCGAAGTGTGTTTCAACCGAGTTGATGCTTTTGTCAGCGACTTTTCTTTCGTGCTCGTTCGCTTTAATAGTCGTGCTAAGGTCTGGCAAAGAAACACTTGTATTTGCACGTCGTAAACTACCGCCACCAGCCGACGCCATTTTGTGAAAGTCTAAGGTTTCAAATCTCCCCCGGCTACGGTTGAACGGTTTTATATTTCAAAGCAGGAATGAATGTTTTGAAAGAACTCATTTGAATATGCAGATTAGCAATCGATCACTTGAGCAGAACTGTGTGTGAAAAACAACATCTGGTTCAACATTTTCAAAGTCAAAGCCAGAACTGTCAAAGATAAGAACTTCTAACAAACGAGCAAGTTTCCCTTGATAAGTTTTGTGCGTGTGCACGGAATATATGTTGTTATTATATGTTGTTGTTATTATTGTTGTTATATGTTGGCAAAATTAATGTTCAAAATTTTGAATATGTCTGGGCCTAAAAGCCTAACAGACCTTTTTACCTACAAGAATGAGAATACGCATTACTGTCTCCGTAACAATGAAACAACACTCGTTTTGCCACAGCCCCGCACAAATAGCATGAAAAAGAGTTTTATGTTTAATGGGGCAAAAATATGGAACTCAGTGCCTAAAGAAATCAGAGGAATTAGGTCCCAGTCTCTATTTGAAAGAAAAATTGCTGCTGATGTTTCTAAATAAAATATTTATACATACATATATATATATCCTTTATTGTAAATAGTTATCTATATGTTTTGTTAGTTGTCTATATTGTCAATTTTGTCAATTGGAACAGTTAGATTATTTCTATTTTCATTTATTTGATTCCATAAGAGTCATAACAACACTTATATATAATAACTTTTGAACACACGCCCTTCGTGGAAATCAATGTTTTTAATTGACGTAGTTAGCGTGTCAAAATAAAATCTATCTATCTATCTATCTATCTATCATATCTATCTATCTATCCTATCTATCTATCTATTGTTAATTAAACATTTATCTCACGCCCAAGACCGCCTTTTGTTTAAATCCTAGAAGTATTTATTTTACGCTTGTCAACTTTTCCTGGGCAAGAAAAAATTGTCAAATTCTTTGCCGTACAAACGAGCAAATAAAACTTGTCAAGGAAAATATGTGAAAGAAAAATTTGCGCTTTATATGAGAAAGCGCCAGGAACGAGGTTCGCTATCTAGCGATTATAGTCGTCTTGCTGAGATCACTGGCCGTACTCTTTGGGCGCTTTCCATTTAATGGGAAGATCTGGTCTATGTTTCTCAAATATCTAGCAGCGCAAACGCACCTCATTCTAATTTTATCTAAATTTTCCGGTCAGATAGGTCCGAAGCCTTTCGTTTTCTGTTCCATTCAACAATTTGACCGGTCTGGCCGTGTTAATGGAAAGCGACCTTTATTAGGCACCTGTTTGAAGTATGTAAATACTTGAGAGTCGAAGTTATGTCACTAGTTGAAACGGGTGGCAATATGTACAACTTAAATATGTATACACCTCGTAATTTTTATCCATTATCCCAATTAAAATAATTGCCCAATAAAGAATAACTTTATAAGATTATTAAAAATTACGGAAAATGTTGCATTTCGCTTCAACTTTTACACAAATATACTTCGCGCGCTCAGGACTTCGTTCATTCAAACATTATACGTATTTCAGCACGCTATATTTTGTCGCGTCATAACTCAACCCCAAAAGCGTCTATAAACAAAATAAGCTAAATTTAATATTCTCGGTATGCCCACGCGAAAGAGAGCAGAAAAAGTTAGTTCAAGTTTCACAAAGAAAACGACGAAGAATTTATAAATTTCAACGAAATTGATACAGATTAATTAGTTTTGAAGTAAATGCGTTGAATTTGAGTTCAAACTCGAAAGGGAAGTGGGAAAACATGGCTTCGGCGAAGATTCAACGAATGTCGAAATCAGGCAAGCAAAAACCAGCGCAGAAAAGTCAAACCAACGATGTCCCGGACGAAATTCAATGCAAGATCTGCAAGAAACGTTATGAAGATCCCAAACTTCTACCGTGCTTGCATACGTTCTGTAAAGCGTGTTTGGAGCAAAGCGTCGAGACCCACGACGGTGCATTGCATTGTCCTGTTTGCCCAGCCGAAATAGGTTCCTCGGAGTATTCCGGCGTAGAAAAACTACAAAGTAACTTTCTGGTCAGTAATCTACTGCAAGCGATCGATTTGAAACAAGGCTTAAGTTCAAAACAATGCGAAAGTTGTGAAGAAGGGGTAACGGCCAGCTCGCGTTGCTTCGAATGTAGCGACTTTTTGTGCGGTAATTGCGTCGAGGCACACAAACGCGTTCGCTTCACAAAAACCCACCGAGTTGTCGCGATTAAAAACTTGGACGCGGACGCGATGGTTAAATCGCCAACTTGCGCTACCCACGTACAAGAGGCGCTTAAAATGTACTGTAAACAATGCAAGAAACCGGTTTGCAGGTCGTGTATACTCAGCGAACACGACGAACATTTATTAATATCATTAAAAGAAGCAGTCGACGATACTAAACCGAAACTCAATACATTGTTAGTCGCGACCCGAGCAAAGATACCGATTTTACAACGTAAGCTCAAAGGGGTCCACGCATCGAAGGACAAGCTCGAGACTAAAGTTGATGAGGTTATTAAAGAAATCCAAGCAACATCGGCGCGAATTTTAATGGCTGTGAAACGGCGGGAAAAGGATTTGTATAAAATGCTACGTCGCATACACGATCAAAAGAGTGACGAGTTGGAGAGCAAGGAACTCGCACTGGAAAACGATTTGGCACAGGTTTTGGACAGCTGTGATTTCGCTGAGGAGTTGGGGAAATCTGGTAACGAGGCGATGGTGTTGCACGCCAGCGAGATGACGTGCGCGAGACTGAGAGATTTGAGCGGGAAAGAGGATGACGCCGTACCGGAAATTGCCGAGAATGAAATTGAGTATAGTGTCGAGGAAAAACCGGTGCTCGACCAGTTGAAGATATACGGTAAAGTTTTGTCGAAAGAACAGAAAGCTAAAAAGGAAAACGACAGAGAGGGAGGCGGTAAGGACAAGGAGAGGCGTGGTAAGAGTGGAAATGAGAAGGATAGAAAAGTAGAGAGCCAGAAAGATGACGGAGGGAAGCAAGTGAACCAAGGCGAAGCGGAAGAGAAGGAAGCGCCCGTTGAACGTAGAACAAGCTGGTTGCAGACTCTCACGAATCCTCGAGCGTTGATACGAAGGCTGAGCTTCGGCGGAGACGAAATGGAAGACAAAAAGCCCGAGGATAAGTCCGGCTCGAAGGACCAAGCAGCGAGCGGGGGCGATGGAACAGACGCCGGTCAAAGTAAAACACCACAACCAACTCAAGCTACGAAAGATCAACAACAGCAACAGCAGCAACAGCAACAGCAACAACAACAACAACAACCCACCCCGCGAAAACGCACAGATTCGGTTTCAAAGTCCACAGCAGCGAATGACCCTGAGCCTATATACGCCGTGCCAGATAAACCAAAGTCGGGAACATCGCAGGACACTAAACCTGATCCAAGTAAATCCCCACCGAAACCCCCACGAAGTCCCCGTAATGAACCCGCGCCGATGTCCCCAAATGACCCTAATAAACCCATTGAATCCCCAACTACCACTGAACTAGATTCTCCAAGATCCCATTCGATCCTAAAACAACCATCACCGCGCGACAACACTGAAGAACCACAAGAGGCTGTCCAAGCCTGGACAGTTCGGGGAGGTTCGGTACCTTCCGGAGCACACTCGCAGTCGTATCTACCCAGTCTTTGTATACTCACGAAAAACCGCCGAGGACGCCCGAGAGAAGTCGAGATACAACTGGAATCTCCGGACAGCAGTATCGTGTCGGCACAAATCTTGGATCACAAAAATGGGACATATACTATATTCTATTGCCCGCTAACACCAGGGGAACACAACCTGTATGTGAATCTAGGCGGGAAGAATATAAAACACGGCAAAAAGGTGTTGAATTTTTACGGAAAGTTCACCGGAATGGGGGCTGAGGAACTGTTTCTAGCGCGGCGAGCACTCAGTTGTATACGTTGGCAAGTCACGCCGGGTTTTGTTGAACTTAAAGACAAGAAACTAAAACCGAACCCTGATTTTTAGTTTTGCAAAAATTTGAATATGTAAAACACGTTTTATAATATAGTGTATTAAACCTAGTACCACTGGGCCTACATATCTATGTCTAATTTTAAAACGATACTAATTTTAATACGAAATTATTAAATCGTAACAAATATTGAAAATAAATTAATGTTTACCAAGTGTGTGGAAAAGTCATATCCCTTTAATAGCGAGCTTGTTTTTCTTACCATTTACCTATTAAAGTACCATCTTATAAAAAAGTGAAATTTCAAAGTTCACTTTTAGCAAATATCAGCTATATCGTTGGAAAGCTCGCAATAAACTAAATATAGCACATTTAAACGGCTGCTACAATTTTCGACACCGATTTTATGTTACATAAGGTTAAACATGCCAAAAAACCCAGTATTCTGTGGCCTTTTTGTACCATTTTGCGGTTATTGACCGTTAAAATGCTAGATAGTTTTGGAAACCCGTTCCACCCCCGCTTTTCAGCCCTTTTAATTGAAAAAACTGACTAGGAAAATAAATTAAGCATAATTCAAGATTAGCAAACTTAATGTTCTTAACATTTTAAAACACTTTTATTGTTTTAAAAAAACATTACTGATCTTGAATTTACTGAGCTTACTGATCTTGAATTATGCATAAAAGGGCTGAAATGCGCCTCAAAAACCATCACTCAAAAGGCTGAACTGCGCCTTTAATAACTATTGACAAGCCCACCGTCATGGGTACAATATTTTCACATTGCTACATTCTTTATCAACGATGATAATCTTGCCTTCAGGGTTGTAATCAATCCCCATAGGACACTCCAGTTTATCCACTGACCGCGGCTCCAGTTTCGTTACAAACTGTAGTTCAGGGTTGAAAACTTGAATTCTCGCGGTTTGATCAGAGACGACAACATAGCCCGCAGCATCGATGCTTATACCAGTGGGATAATAAAACTCACCATCGTTGGTGCCTCGTTCGCCGAGGCTTTCCCGATAACGGCCGTCGGCGTCGAAAATTTGGACCCGATGGTTTCTCGAGTCCGTTACGAAGACATCGCCGTCTGGGCTAATTGCAACATACATAGGGCGATCTAGTTGGCCGTTTCCGTTGCCATAACAACCAAACTGACGTAGAAACTTGCCATTTTCGTCAAAAACCTGTACTCTGTGGTTGTCCTGATCGACTACCACTACGTGTCCCTCTTCGTCAACAGCTACCCCTATGGGGTGGTCGATCAATCCCTCGGCGCTCCCCTTACCCCCAAATGACCTCAGGTACACGCTACCGGAAGTGAAAACTTGCACGCGATGGTTGCCATAATCACTCACAATCACGTGACCACGAGGCGAGATCGCAATGCCTGATGGGTATGTTAGTTGGCCAAAACTACCACCTGGCTTCCCAAAATTCGAAATAAATTTCCCATTTGCGTCAAATATTTGAACGCGATGGTTCGAAGTGTCGGCTAGCAGAATATGACCGTTATTCCGTACGGCTACATCACACGGCTGGTTCAAACACCCGGGGGCACTACCCCGGTGACCAAAAGTTACACATTTCGTCTTCTTTTGAGCATAAATCACGTGACCGTCCTTCACATTCACACAGATGGGACTATCGGGCAAATGCTCCCCCCGGAATGTCACCGAGATCTCATTCTCGCCAGGAACTTTGGGATTGTACACGACATTGCACAGGTTCCCGCTGTGTGTGACGTCACATTCGAGGAGCACAGAATCAGGGGTCTCAATTCGTATATCCAAATCCCCGGAGAATAGCTCACATTTCTCAGATGTGGCTACAGTAAACGAGGCAAACTTTCCGACGGCAGCATCTTGTAGACCGTCTCCGAGAACCTTTAGAGGAGACGATGTATTTACTAGAAATACTTCCCCAGTGTTTAAAATCTCACTTTTCAATTTCTCGGAACCAGAATCGTACCCGAATTCAGAATTCTCATCGGCTTCGACATTCAACTTCATATTTCGTAGAAATTCCAGCCGTTTGTACACCAAATTGTTCACGGTTGCAATCTCGGAATTGCTTCCATTTCGGAGAATTTTTTCACTCGCCTGGCAGTTATCTTCCAGAATTTCGAGCTCGGATTGTATTCTCGATTTCTGCTCGTGCAAAACCGTCGCCTTGTGTGCGCATAATTTTGTCAGTTCGTCGAGCAGCTCTTCCTGGCGTTGTCTTAGAGTTTGAATAAAGCTCTCTGTTGTCCTCGCGATCTCTCTGGCAACGGCGTCGGCATTATCCGGGAGCGACTGTAACACTGAATCGATATCAAGTAGTGTACGTTTTAAGAAAGGTACTTTTTGTCGGACACCTGATAGAATTTCCGCCAGCTGTCGGCGTTGTGTCGGAGAGACGTCGGAAAGCTCCGTGACCGAGTGTCCGTCTTTTGGGTGATCCAAAAACGTGCAGTCGTTACAGACCGCGCGATCGCAAGTCCTGCAAAAGTGGGTCAACGTTTGGCCCGCGTGAGTTTTGCAATAGTCTCCTGTGTGTAAAATCTGGTCGGATTTCAAACCGAGTAAAGCTAACGAACAGACGTTGTGATTTTTTGTCTGTTTGTTATTTTTGTGCGCGCGTTGACAGTTCGCGCAAAGAAACACCGCGCATTCGGAACAACGACTTTGCGCGCGCGTCGAACAGTTACTGCAACTCGCATCGCTCAACTCATTAACATTAATCGCGCAAGCGTCCAGCGAATTAAGCGCTACGAAATCAGAGACGAGTTCGTCAAGACATGCGTGACCATCGTCAGATCTCGACTTAATCTTTCTACGCGTACCACAAAAGGGACACTTGACATAATAATCTCCGTCTAGACATTCGACATACTTTTCCAAACATCTTTTACAAAACGTGTGCAAACATGGTAGCAATTTCGGATTTCGGTATTCCGCGTGACAAACAGCACAGATAAGATCTGTGGGGATTGAATTATTATTGTAATCATAGCCACTCGAACTCAGACGCTTTGTTTCACAATTGTTCTCGGAATAAAACTCATTTCTCGCCGTATCTCCGTTCGTGTATTTATAAACGTGACTGCTCATCGTAAAATATATCTTGTCTTTCCACTCCAAAAATCTCGTCACCAATTAATAACTAGAAAGGTCAATACTCAAAATCCTGTCTGTGATAAGCAATAAAGCAATGATATCGCAACAAACAGTTTTCCGTCCTTTTAATTCTCAACGTGGTTAGTCGCTATTCTTCCAGTACAAAAATATTCTTGTGGTATAAAAAAGTACAGTACAAATCTTTGTTCTTGTTCTCAAAGTTGGTAAGGTCAATACAACGAGATCAATGCTTTGACTGTGATAACCAATGCTGGAGTCACGAGGATCAGTTTTCAATAGAATCACCGTGAGATAAAACGCTCCAGGTCAGGAAATCTGCTGTAGTTGTAAATACATTTAATGATTCCACAGTCACAATAGCTCCAGGGGAGTCCCTACTCCCGGTTTTATAAGTTCCCAATGTTTGAAGACGACATTAATTGATAAATCGTTTATTGTCTTGACAGCCAGATAGCAAATGTCCATAAATTTACTAGGCTATAAAATTACGTTGTATATCTCTTTGAGAAGTTTGAATACTGCTTCCGTTCGAGAAGTTGACAATCCTAGCACAGCTAATTACATCACAGTCTATTAACTGTGATTACATAAATAATTTTTTATCGAAAGTCCAGCGGAACATATTTTAATCAGGACATGTGCCAAAGATATTAAATCAATCCGACGATGAAGGTAACACTTAGACAAACCCGTGGACAAACAGTTTAATAATCAAAAAGAAAACAAATATTTTAAGAACCATTTTGGTGTTTGCAGTAAGATTAAGACATAGAGGCGAAATATACACTGAAATAAAACGGTTCAAGGCAATGCAAAATGAGAAAATTGCAAATATTAAAGGTTGAACGAGAAGGGTCTTTTCTTTTAAAGAACATGGTAACATAATACGTTAATGTGTTTATTGCTTTTAATTGACTTAACTAATATAATTTAAAGGTGTGAAAAGTCTAAGAAAGATCAATTTTGTCAATCGTCAGACTTGAAGAACTTACTAACTTTTGCTAGAAGAATTTCATATCTAATGATTCTAATCCCGTTTAAAAATATAATATATATGTAAAAATTACTTGAACTACATAATAATTCATAAATAGTAAATGCTGTACATTAATTTTGTAGTCATTTGGTTGCATTTATATTTGCACGAAATATACAGGCGAGTTAAATGCTGATCATACCTGCTGATGGTTAAATTCTTTTAACGCATAACCATGTTTCTTCATCAATCGACGGGAAATGCCATGAATTTTTAGTTTTCTGTACAGCTCTTGCAAACTTCGTCTTTGTCTTAAAAAAACAACTTAATCAGTATATCGCAAACGTGGTGGTCCAGTGTAGGTAGTATTCTACAATAAGCTGTCGTGGTTTGTGTCTGAACTACCTGAAAAAGATATCTCAAACGTGGTGGTCCAGTGTAGGTAGCCGTCTACAATAAGCCGTCGTGGTTTGTGTCTAAACTACCTGAAAAAGATATCTCAAACGTGGTGGTCCAATGTAGGAAGAATTCTACAATACGCTGCCGTGGTTTGCGTCTGAACCATCTGAAAAAGATATCTCAAACATGGTGGTCCAGTGTAGGTAGTATTCTACAATAAGCTGTCGTGGTTTGTGTCTGAACTACCTGAAAAAGATATCTCAAACATGGTGGTCCAGTGTAGGTAGTATTCTACAATAACCTGCCGTGGTTTGTGTAATGTCCTCATTAATATTCCATGTTACCTTAGTAATATTCTAATTAGTATCCAATATAGTTGTATGTAAATAATCGTTAGTTTAGTAATAAAGGTTAGTTCTTCTGCAGCAGGCGAAGGGTCACTATATCTGGCGACGAGGATTGTAAATCTAGTAAACTATAAGATATATATATATATATAAAAAAAAAAAGAATACATACTGTTGATGTTCAAGAAGCAAACAGCAAACGTTACGAAGCCAAACGATAACTTTAATTGGTATTTAGCTTCAAGCTAGAATACATTAAGTGAATGGCTGTTTCGCTGCCGAATTTCCCTACTTTTGAAGTTCATTTGGACGGCAATACCGGACCAAGATGGAAGAAATGGGTAACTCGTTTAGAACGACTGTTAACAGCGAT
>CACRXK020011542.1:0-10279 GCA_902702795.2 Paramuricea clavata | reverse complement strand
TATATTTTTCAAACATGAAGTATCGGCAGTAGAAGTATTTGCTGTGGCCAGGTACACGCGTAAAAACGCTCAGGTTGTTGCAATATTGATTGATGAAAACAGGATTGAACAATGTTTTGCTGCCCACATTGTTCACAGTTGTCAACAATATTGAACAATGTTGTTACACCCGATTCAGGCTCAACAACATTGTTCAATATTGTTGACAAGTGTGAACAATGTGGGCAGCACAACATTGTTCAATCCTGTTAAGCAGCGGGCTCCGCGTTTTTTGCCGTGTAACGCGATTATTTCTATTTTTTGTACAAAATTGTAAAAACAATTTTAATTGTTTTAAAAGACTATTATAACTGTTTATAGCTGTACGTCTGCATGCAGTAAACAATTTTCCGCCTTCAGGCTACACATTGATCAAATTCTACTAAGCAAAGTGACCACAGTGCGATGGGGGTCCATTTCAACGCAATGATTATTTTCAAAAATGTTTTGCTGTGTCGGTTATTTTTTTTTTTTAATAATCCCTTGCTCGAATTTTATTTTTTCCCCAAAAAAATTGCTGGCGAGCGAGGGGGGGGGGCGGACTAACATCATTTCAATTAAGGTTTAAAAAACCTTTTCACCGAAAAAACTTCTTAAAACACGATTAAAACGCTTATTTTCGAAATTTCGGGGACACCCTTACACTGTACCTCCGATAGGCCCTGACATTTTCCCTATTGAAAAGTCTCTGCACGAATTTTTTTTTCAGACATTTCTGGTGCACGAATTTTTTTTTTCTTTCTATTTTCCCTGCTCGAATTTTATTTTTGTTTTTTCCCCACCCCCTCATCACTTTTCTAATGGTCCGCCCCTAATCCTACTCCTGACATTTGCCATATTTTTACTGAGAGGTCCACCCCATGAAACCTTGGATCACAGCCACGCGCCCGAGAACATTAAGGACTTTTGACTCCGCTAAGCGATCTCCTTTTTTCGCCGGGTGGGTGTAAATAACCGAGCGGAATTAGTATACCCTCGCCCCAGGATACCACCCGGATGAATACGCTTATCATGATCATGACTCCAATCACAACCCTATTCCTTTAATTCTAACACTAAATTATGTTCGCGCGCGAGAAACATAACCTAAATGTTAATCCTGAGCAATTTAGTGTAACATAACACGGTTTTTCATCACCCACCATGTTTTTGAAATTCCTGCAATGAAGGACCAATCATAGCTGAATCCGTGACGTCATCTTCGTCCTAAAAGGACAACGTTAGAAAGTCACCATCGGTCATATCATTTACTGCATTCATGAGTATATATAAGTCACAGATTGCCTTTGTCAAGGACAATCTGTGATTTATACTTTTACAGCGACTTATAAACTATTATTTAATTTGTGAAATAAATAAATATGGAAACTGTTTATATTGTTTCTTTCGAGGTTTCTGTTATGATTTTTCTCATAATAGTTTGTGGCTTTACTAGTTTGTGGTTAATTTGTTTTCTACATGAAAGTGCCTTGTCAAGTTTGATCAAAATAACATTAATTATTATATACACAAGGTCTGGATATGAGGTATTCTGCAATCTGATTGGTTCTCTACTAGCAGGATATTAGCTCATATCTTGCTAGTAGAGAAAAACAAAATGGCGGCCAAACTGAATTTCCGACGTTTGCAAACGAGAAAACGGCAGGTTGTTTGCCTTTTATAGTTTTTTTTTCAAGATTAAAAACACAATGAAAAACTCCCACAAATTGTTTGCAGGTTAGCAAATGAATTTTTAAAATTTAAAATGGTTAAAAATATATATTTTTGAAAAAATAATCGGCCGAAAGAGCGAAGATAAAAACATAAACAAAATAGAAAAATATTGAAAATAACAGAAAAGCAAAGTCTGTGAATTCAGACCTTGTGTATATAATAAAACAGTTATTCCACTCACTCTCGTCGAATATGAGCGATAGCCGATTCGGCGCCTCATCGGCTATCAGCTCATATTCGACTCGAGTGCGTAGAATAACTGTTAATTATTCTGGTGATTTCGTTTTTCAACTTTACGATCGTGGCAATGGAAGTGTCCTTAAATATTCGTACTCGCACGAACTAATTCTTTTGACGACTTCTTCGAAAAATGAAAACTTGACAATTTCCCGTATAACTAATAAATTTCCTGTATGAATGCACCAATCACCTTCAGGTTTGGTGGAATTGACCAATCATAAAGAGGCAAGGCAAGAAGTGACCGTAATTGACCCACAAGATTTACATGAAAATAATCTTTTCTCCGGTGCCGTCCGTCCGTCCGTATCCGCGTATTATCCTCACCCTATGTCGATTACGTAGTATCAAATGACAGTGAAGAGACATGAAAACGTAGTATCAAATGACAGCGAAGAGACATGCCCTCTAATCTATAGTCTTGAATGACACTGTGAACTCTGATGTTGATTGGCTATTTTATTTGGCTGGCCAATAACAAAAGCCAACTACCTAGAATAACAGACAGTGATTCATGGAAAGGCATGGGAAAATCACGTGCAGAAGCAGCAGAACGTACAGTTAGTCACAAGTTCTACTGCGTGGTAAAGGTAAATATATATGTGCAATACGTATGTACAAATAAGATTATGAAATGTGAAATCTGTTTCGGCATTAAGCATATGGAAATCATTTAAGCATGGGAGTACTTGAACGAATTCGCAGCAGTTGTTTATCTTGTCTATCTTGTTTTGGTTTGTCAACTCCACGCAGAAATACCTATCCTGACCATGATATTCCTAAAGTGTTCGAACAATCGGCGAGTAATTACCGAACTAGAAGCAGTCGTTCCAGCAGCAGCCAACGATATTCGTCTAGAGCAACAAGACCTTCATCTTCCTACTACTCACAAACTGCTAGAAAACCAACACAACCCCGAGAGGAACGTCTAATCTTCACAGGCTCAAGTAGTTCTATTGAGTGTACATCGACCCGTACTGGGAAAACATCGAGTGGTTCAGGAGTTGCAACGAATATTTCAACAGTACCCGTAAATAAAATACGAAGTAAGTCGACAAATACTGGTCCTAGCGAAGTAACTCAGCGTGCCATTATTCATCATGCCAAACAACAACATCAAGCTCGTCAAGTGAAACCACCACAAACACAGCCTGTTAAGTTATCACAAGCAGAATCAGTAAAACCACCACAAACACAGCTTAGTAAGTCCTCAGCAAAGTCAGTAAGGCCACCAGAAACACAGCCTGTTAAGTTATCACAAGCAGAATCAGTAAAACCACTACAAACACAGCTTAGTAAGTCCTCAACAAAGTCAGTAAGGCCACCACAAACACAGTCTGTTCAGTCCTCACCAGCAGTGTCAGTAAGACCATCACAAACACCAGTGAAGATTTCCTTGAGAAATTTTACTTGTCAACTTAAAACTAGACCGAAAGATCAAACCTTTAAACCTAAAGGTGATACTATATACCAAAACCAATGGACTGCATGCAGTGCTGTTATCATTGATCAGTTTGGCAAACAACTGTCCAATTCTACACACACGATAGGGCTAAGCAGCAATTCTCGCGTAGAATTTTGTGATTACAAAGCTAAGGCTGGTCGTCTTCACTTTAATATGAAATGCAGTGAAACAGGGAATATTTCAATATCTATTAAGATTGATCAATTTAAATTTATCAAAGAGTTGTACGTAACTTGCAGTCCGTGTTCCAGCAGTTTGTGTGAAATGGTTGTCACGAAAATTGATTCGCCGCATATTAATTCACTTGAAGATGAATGGGTATATCGACTGGCCATTGTTGATGTTTTTGGTGAGCCGATACTTGCAGATTCGCCTGAAATCTACGAACTGGAAACCGCTTCACCAGGTGAAAATAAGGTTGTACAAAAGCTTATGTATTCCAAGGACGGTAAGAAATATTTTGACATAACTGTAAGGGGTGAGAGACCTTGGTCAAAAGATCTTGTTCTTCTGCTTAATGGAAAACCAATCCCCCCAGTCACGGAATTTGAAGTCTCTCACGAGGAAAGTGAGAAAATTGCACCTTTTCTTGAGAAACACAAAAATGTATTATTAGAAAGAGATCAAGTTCCCATTGATGATATTGTTGAATGTCTGGGCTCTCGTATGTTTATACCATTTCTAACAGGCGACGATGATGGAAAGTTTGTCCCTTACAATGGAAACAACTGTCAAATACAGCGTCTTCCAGATCGGAATGGCTACCAACTGGTCTGTCAAAATGCTAAAAAATACGATATCTTGGGTGCAGATTCTGCACACGTCAATAACATCAAAAGAGTTCTTCAACTTAAAGATCGTGTTGAAATCAACGAATCAGCAGATCAAACAAATGTCATCATTGACCTCAGAAATGTTCAATCTCATCGCCATCCATTTGGTAAAGAAGTTGTTCAACATCTTCTTCGTGGTTTATATTACCGAAGGAAAGCTGCGGAAGTTGCCAAAGTTCGTATGAAATGGAAAAAGAGGTTTACTTCTCTTCATAGAGTATTACAACTGTCGTTAGGGAATAGTCCAAGCTTAAAACTTTGTAAAGGTTTTAAAGATTTCTTTGGCGGGTTAATGAATAAATACAATCGGGATGCTTGCGATGAACTGTTTATGTTTTTCAATTTCCAGCGAGACAAGAGTGAGGTAGATCTTCACGGTTTACTTGTTGCTGATGAAGAGAGATTAGAGTTGCTGAGGTTGGAAATGTTGCGTGGATCGCTGAGTAATGAAGAGATCGAAGCATTTTTTGGACAGTGCAAGATGAAGAGTTTTAAAGGTCGGAAAAAGCAAGCTTTGAAGAACGAATTGTTGAAAGGAGAAATGCCCGAAGATGAAATTGATGATTTCATAGAATTATGTCGAGATGATATACACGATGAATTTCGTTTGGACGCCTTCGAACGAGAGTTGTTACAGAGACAGCGACAGAGCAAACATGTGGATGGCATCATAAAGCAGTGGAGATCAGAAAGTGATGAAGCTATCCGGAAATTGGAAAAAACATTGGAGAATTTTGATCTTGAAGAAGCAATCAAGCGTAACACACCATGGCTTGAGATTATAGTTGGAGCTGGTCGTCACAGTAGAAGAAAGAATGAACAAAATATCCGACCAAAAGTTGAGAAACTTCTCAAAGAAAGAAATCTTCAGTTTGCTGCTGTGAACAAAGGATCACTTGTAGTCACGTTTCAAACCTACAGAGGTCCCGAGCCTTGTTTCGGAGAATATTATTGCGTGAATTGTGACCGATGTTGGAAAAGCAGTAAAAGTTATGTCATGAAATATCAGAAATGTTCTCGATGCCAAGTCAATTGTTGGCCAGTCAAACAACGAGAAAAAGAGAAAGTCGAAAATTACCAGCGTGATGGTGCTAGGTCGGAGAAACGTCAGCGAGGTCCTCATCAAACAAGTCTTTGCCAGAAATGTCAGGAGTTAGGATATCCTTGCAACGAAGATGATTACTATGACTCTGATTCTGATTACTGAACAGCGTCACTCAGGAAACAAAACTATTTTATGTCAAGATTCAACTTTTTAATAAGTATCAATGATTATACCAGAACAGAAAACGGTGTTTAATATTCATCGAATCCTAAATTAGCCTTTTTCAAATCTTCCTCAGAATGCGCGTCAAACAGTGGAAAATTTGATTGCACATTAAGTCAGGTTTGCAACAGTAAAACATACTTGACTGTAGTTTTGTTACATACACATATATTAAAGCTACAATCCTGGACAAAACCATCTGCGACACTCTATTAAAACATTCCTTTGTGGCTTTTCTTACCAGTTAGATCGGAACACGGTTAATATTAACCGTGATCGGAATAATTTACTCGTTTGCACCCCTCCACCCCCCAAAACAATGTTGGACGTTTTACCTGTATTCTACGAATGCAATCAACATTGATTGGTGGGGGTAAGGGGGAGGTTTTCTAAATTTACGATAATATTACGACATTTTGTCAAGTAATTGGAAGTGTCGCAGATGTTTTGTCCAGGATTGTAGGCCATGTTACTACCAGTGTTGACAGTGCCAATAATAAGAAAGCTGCGTATTGATAGAGATACTTGAAAAATATAAGGAGCCTTCGACATTTCGAGCGAAGTGGAGGGCAAAGACATTTAAGTCCCTCCAACTAAAAAAGTGGAGGGGGGGACGCCCCCTTCCGACGCCCCTGGTTTTCTAAATGAATGTTCCTTGTCAAGTTTGATCAATATATGTGGTGATTTCGTTTTCCAACTTTACAATCGTGGCAATGGAAGTGTTCCTAAATATCCGCACTCGCACGAACCAATTGCGGTGCCCAAGTTTGGCACCGCTTTATATTCTGCCTGTGAGTTTGTCCGTTTGTTTGCTTCGCATCAATACGTTTCCTTAATCGCCCAGTAAAAATTCCTTGCACGTGCTTGCTCATTTTTGCGGGAAAATTAATTAATCTTGTACTCTCACGGTCGGCTGTTTGCTAGGCTTTATCACTAGTTTTATGGGCCAAACAAGGACAACAATACCACTGTTCGAATCAGCGTGAAACGTTGTATTTATGAATGGAAAATTGATTTCAAAATTGATTTCTATTCTAGCAATTTATGGCCTTTGAAAGACAAGCCGCTCACAGATGTCAAATGTATTACTAAGCAACAGTATTCTAGCGATTTATGAATTATGATTATGGCCTTTGAAAGACAAGCGAAATTGTATTGTTCACAAATCGCTCAAAATTATTAATTATTAAACTAATTAAAAACGCAGAACATTTGATCCTTGATAACTTTCGTATTGTCGGTTTTCTCTTTTTCGGCCGTATACCAGTGGATTTGTCTCACTTTTCTCTTTAGTTTGTTAGTAGTTTGAGCCCAAAATATTATATTTTGAAGGTTTTAATGTGCAGTTTTAATAAGCGAAATTGTATTGTTGACAAATCGCTCAAAATTATTAAACTAATTAAAAATGCAGTCCGTTTGATCCTTGATAAATTCGGATAACATGCCCTCACCGGCTCACGGCGTGAAGTCTAATTTATTTAATTTAAAATGTTTATAGTCTTGAATGACACGGTGAACTCGGATGTTGATTGGCTATTTTATTTGGATGGCCAATAACAAAAGAGCACTCCCGAAAGCCAACTACCTAGAATAACAGTGATTCATGGAAAGGCATGGGAAAATCACGTACAGAAGCAGCAGGACGTACAGCTAGTCACAAGTTCTACTGCGTGGTAAAGGTAAATATATATATATATATATATATATGTGCAATACGTATGTACAAATAAGAAATCTGTTTCGGCATTAAGCATGCATATATGCATGGCAATCATTTAAGCATGGGAGTACTTGAACGAATTCGCGGCAGTTGTTTATCCTGTTTTGGTTTGTCAACTCGACGTCGAAATACTTATCCTGACCATGATATTCCTAAAGTGTTCGAACAATCGGTGAGTAATTACCCAACTAGAAGCAGTCGTTCCAGCAGCAGCCAACGATATTCGTCTGGGGCAACAAGACCTTCATCTTCCTACTACTCACAAACTGCTAGAAAATCAACACAACCCCGAGAGGAACGTCTAATCTTCACAGGCTCAAGTAGTTCCATTGAGTGTACATCGACCCGTACTGGGCAAACATCGAGTGGTTCAGAAGTTGCCACGAATATTTCAGCAGTACCCGTAAATATCATACGAATTAAGTCGAGAAATACTGGTCCTAGCAAAGTAACTCAGTTTGCCATTATTCACCATGCCAAACAACAACATCAAGCTCGTCAAGTGAAACCACCACAAACACAGCCTGTTAAGTTATCACAAGCAGAATCAGTAAAACCACCACAAACACAGCTTAGTAAGTCCTCAGCAAAGTCAGTAAGGCCACCGCAAACACAGTCTAGTAAGTCCTCACCAAAGTCAGTAAGGCCACCAGAAACACAGCATGTTAAGTCCTCGTCAGTAAAACCACCTCAAACACAGTCTGTTCAGTCCTCACCAGCAGAGTCAGTAAGACCACCACAAACACGGTCTTTTAAGTCCTCGTCAGTAAAACCACCACAAACACAGTCTGTTCAGTCCTCACCAGCAGAGTCAGTAAGACCACCACAAACACGGTCTTTTAAGTCCTCGTCAGTAAAACCACCACAAACACAGCCTGGTCAGTCCTCACCAGCACAGTCAGTAAAACCACCACAAACACAATCTTTTAAGTCCTCGTCAGTAAAACCACCACAAACACAGCCTGGTCAGTCCTCACCAGCAGAGTCAGTAAAACCACCACAAACACAATCTTTTAAGTCCTCGTCAGTAAAACCACCACAAACACAGTCTTTTAAGTCCTCGTCAGTAAAACCACCACAAACACAGCCTGGTCAGTCCTCACCGGCAGCAGAGTCAGTAAAACCACCACAAACACAATCTTTTAAGTCCTCGTCAGTAAAACCACCACAAACACAGCCTGGTCAGTCCTCACCAGCAGAGTCAGTAAAACCACCACAAACACAATCTTTTAAGTCCTCGTCAGTAAAACCACCACAAACACAGCCTGGTCAGTCCTCACCAGCAGAGTCAGTAAGACCACCACAAACACCATTGAAGATTTACTTGAGAAATTTTACTTGTCAACTTAAAACTACATCGAAAGATAAAACCTTTAAACCTATTAAAGGTGATATTATATACCAAAACCAATGGACTGCATGCAGTGCTGTTATCATTGATCAGTTTGGCAAACAACTGTCCAATTCTACACACACGATAGGGCTAAGCAGCAATTCTCACGTAGAATTTTGGGATTACAAAGCTAAGGCTGGTCGTCTTCACTTTAATATGAAATGCAGTGAAACAGGGAATATTTCAATATCTATTAAGATTGATCAATTTAAATTTATCAAAGAGTTCTACGTAACTTGCAGTCCGTGTTCCAGCAGTTTGTGTGAAATAGTTGTCACGAAAATGGATTCGCTTGAAGATGAATGCGTATATCGACTAGCCATTGTTGATGTTTTTGGTGAGCCGATACTTGCAGATTCGCCTGAAATCTACGTACTGGAAACCGCTTCACCATGTGAAAATAAGATTGTACAAAAGCTTATGTATTCCAAGAACGGTAAGAAATATTTTGACATAATTGTAAGGGGTGAGAGACCTTGGTCAAAAGATCTTGTTCTTCTGCTTAATGGAAAACAAATTCCCCCAGTCACGAAATTTGAAGTCTCTCATAAGGAAAGTGAGGAAATTGCATCTTTTCTTGAGAAACACAAAAATGTATTATTAGAAAGAGATCAAGTTCCCGTTGATGATATTGTTGATTGTCTGGGCTCTCGTATGTTTATATCATTTCTAACAGGCGATGATGATGGAGAGTTTGTCCCTTACAATGAAAACAACTGTCAAATACAGCGTCTTCCAGATCAGAATGGCTACCAACTGGTCTGTCAAAATGCTAAAAAATACGATATCTTGGGTGCAGATTCTGCACACGTCAATAACATCAAAAGAGTTCTTCAACTTAAAGATCGTGTTGAAATCAACGAATCAGCAGATCAAACAAATGTCATCATTGACTTCAGAAATGTTCAATCTCATCGCCATCCAATTGGTAAAGAAGTTGTTCAGCATCTTCTTCGTGGTTTATATTACCGAAGGAAAGCTGCGGAAGTTGCCAAAGTTCGTATGAAATGGAAAAAGAGGTTTACTTCTCTTGATAGAGTATTACGACTGTCGTTAAGGAATAGTCCAAGCTTAAGACTTTGTAAAGGTTTTAAGGATTTCTTTGGCGGGTTAATGAATAAATACAATCGGGATGCTTGCGATGAACTGTTTATGTTTTTCAATTTCCAGCGAGATAAGAGTGAGGTAGATCTTCACGGTTTACTTGTTGCTGATGAAGAGAGATTAGAGTTGCTGAGGTTGGAAATGTTGCGTGGATCGCTAAGTAATGAAGAGATCGAAGCACTTTTTGGACAGTGCAAGATGAAGAGTTTTAAAGGTCGGAAAAAGCAAGCATTGAAGAAAAAATTGTTGAAAGGAGAAATGCCTGATGATAAAATTGAAGATTTCATAGAATTATGTCGAGATGATATACACGATGAATTTCGTTTGGACGCCTTCGAACGAGAGTTGTTACAAAGACAGCGGCACAGCAAACATGTGGATGGCATCATAAAGCAGTGGAGATCAGAAAGTGATGAAGCTATCCGGAAATTGGAAAAAACATTGGAGAATTTTGATCTTGAAGAAGCAATCAAGCGTAACACACCATGGCTTGAGATTATAGTTGGAG
>CACRXK020011541.1:3698-16197 GCA_902702795.2 Paramuricea clavata | reverse complement strand
TTCTATTTCTTAAACAGGGAACTTAAACATTTAGTTAAACCTATTCCAAATACATTTTCAAACTATTCAAATGATGAAAGTTATTGTTGTTTTTTAAGTGTTTATTAGCGAGTGGGAAACTTCAACATGGCCGCCATCTATTCAAATGGGGGTAACCGCTGCAATATTCTTGGCAACAATTTTACTAAAACTGAGAGATGCGCTGTATCTAGTGTATATAAGATATCTATGGGTATAATGTTGTAATAGCACATACACTGCACGTATATAGTCAAAGATCTCTCTCTTTCGTCGTCTAAAACAGAGACTAATTTTGCAACGGAATGTCCCATGCAGTTGACAAATTTATAATCTCCAAAGTTCGAGGGGAAAATGCGATGAATATCGATCAAAATACCGTTATAAGATGCTCCGTGAGCCAACTTTTATGCTCCGCATGTAATCATACGTATGAAGTGCAAAATGAGAAAACTACAAATTTTGAGTATATAGCGTTACAATTGGAGGGCTGCTCGCTAGTAACATGATATATCTTTTATTAAAGAGTTTGATTTCGGTAATTTGTGGAGCAATTTTGGTCACACGACACACAGCGTAAGCGACATTATGGTCTTGTAGGCTACTCGCGGGATAAATGCCAGTGGAGTATCTCTGATACAGCATGAGCTCCACCTTTGAATTTACTATATAATTAAACACGTCCGAATTTATCAATATGATAAATTCGCGACACAGGTTGAGCCCTAACCCCCCCCAGCATCTAACCCCAAACCTGTAACCCTAACCATATAATCTTAATCTGACCCTAATCTAATCTTAATTTGATACTAGTCCAAATTTTGTTTGAAAATCTCGATATCTTGAAAAGATTGATATCTTGAATAAATCGGGTCACGTGTCAAACATACGTAATTAGAAGCATCGCCCCCTGTGAGTCCAATGAGTATAGTCCAGAGTTGTCTATGTCATTCTTTGAGCTAGCTCTCCGCCCCCATAGGACTTTAAACTGAAATTTCTGTTTTTTGTTAAATAATATAATCCCAAATCCATGGTTTGTAAAACCTGGGTCATTTTCGTTGCAGATCAGAAGATCATGTTGAAAAACAACGCAATTTTATTGACAAAAGTCTGCGATTACATTGAGTTTAGAAATAAATGTTCGGTTACAAGAAATAACGGCATACCAAAGATAGTCAAGGTAAAATGTTTCTTAAAAAGCCAGTATTCTCAGATGAGGTCAATTGGGTCATTTAGTGCAAACGACACAGGTCAATTCTTTACCATTGCCGTATGGTGGGCAAGGAAGAGAACCACATTGACTTTCAACAAAATACAGTAGTGCACCATTTTGATCACTGTGAGATCCAGTTGTAGCTTCAGCATTCCCGTCAACACAAATAAACTGGGTTCTTCCTTTGTGGCCATGAAAAGCTGACATGAGATAACCTTTATACTCCAAGGTCCAACCTGAGGGACAGACATTACGAGCTGGAATCATCAGGTGACTGCCACGTGACTCGGTGTAGCAGACTGCGCAAGGTGCATCATGATCAAAGACGTTTTGGGGAAACATGTTGGTATGAGAGGATGATTCGTACTCTGTACCGTACATATAGCTGTATCCTTGAGTTCCTGGAGTGATTTTGTCAAATATTGGATTCAATGGCAAACAGAGATAGTTTGAAGCACCACCGGTATGTGTATAATGTGATCCACCCACCACACCTATATAACATCGATGATGATAATTCAGAATTGAAAGTCGTCAGTTTCAGTGTAGAGGTATGTATAAAAACGGAACTTAATATATTCAGTTATGCGCGTCTGATAACATATTGCAAAATAACAATGGATCAGTTAAAACTAATAATTAACGAGCCAAAAAAGGACACAGGCCGTCTTGCTACATATATCAGTGATATAAATATGCATACCTTTCATGCATACCTTTTTTAGAACCAATTACCTGGATATAACATACTTTTTGACGGTTCATTTTCATGTTAAAAATGATAACAGTAATGAAAAAATCTGGAATAGCCTGTCAGTCCAGCCTCCCAGAATTGTGTGCAAGGAAACACATGTAAATTCTTAAGAGACTCTTGAACTTCAGGCTATAATTTTACATTACTTTTAATTCCTTTATCACAAATGTAATAGTCAACACAATCCAGTCATACACACTTAACGAAAGATATATACTCGCGGAGTAGTCTGTATCTACGTATAAGTATCTTAATCAGTGCTGTTCAACTAAATTTACCAGAGGGGGGCTCTCTTGACGAGCGTGAAGCAGTGAAATCGTACAAAAATATGTGACGTCATCGTATGACGTCATAGATATTCACAGCTCATGACTGAGATGACTCGTAGTTAAGCTACGTTTACACGCTGCGATTAATCGTGTACGATTCGTTTTCTGGCGCATGTCATCGAATAAACACGCGTAATCTGGGTATATTTGAAATTTCTTTTTAACGAAACGGCAATTAATTATGGCGCCACTGACTCATTTTAATACGCCAGAATACGAATCGTACACGATTAATCGTAGCTTGTGAACGTAGCTTTAGTTATAGACCATAACTCATAATAAGTCCGTGGCATACGTCTTAAGCAGCTTTGGAATAGGACCTTTATGCCTGGAATAGACTTATAAACACACACACATATCGATAAACGTGACGCTCGGGCTCGGCGGTTGAAAAATTAAAGACTGCGAGGAAATGAGTCCGCTACAACAACTCATGAATGATTTTCAAAACACTAACGATAATATTATGTATATTAATCGATTTTCCAAAGTAGATGGGGGCTCAGCCTCCCCCCATAACTTAAAGAAGGGGGACCCCCAAAGCAACCCCTCTACTTCTACAGCACTGGTATTAATATCAAAAATGATAATTGTTGAATTTGTTATACATCTCCTTTAGTAAGTATTTGAAAACCAGTTACCTGAATACAACATGGTTGTGTTGCCAGATTGCGGACAGTCACTTCTTCCCCACCGAGTGTACACTACACCTCCTGAGTTCCCTTTTACCCCTTGTGTCCCTGTCGGTCCAGGTTCACCTCGCTTTCCTGGCGGACCTTAGAAAATGAAATATATTTTTGACGACTGATTTTATAATTAGCAATTAACGTTTCAAATACATAACCATGAGATCAAGCTGATTGGTAGCTAACGAGAGGCGTAGTACCGAGTCAGTTCAAGTAGCAGATTCAAAATGCGAGTACTGAGTAGTCAATCGGCAATATACGACAAGAGCAAACGATATAATTATTTATGACATGGTCTTATAGTCACTAATTTCACTGCAGCGAAATACACTACACATAAATACACTCTTCTCTGACTCTGTTGCAATAGTTTGATAGCTGGTTTGTTAGGCCACAAATCCGTGTCGCAACTTGGCCTGAGAATTTTTAATGACTCTGTTTTAAAACTTAAATGAGATAAACGGTTTTAGAACAGTATTTGCTGATATAAACCTTAAGATATTTTATTTAATATTGATGTTTTGTAGCAAATTACAGTCAAACCTGATGTTCTCTGGCGAGCAACACTGCAATATTGTCCCACAATTTTGTAATTTTATAGAGTCCTGGTCAACCACAATGCAATGCGTGCGTTTGTTTACGCTTCTGTTACGTTGTGGGCCAGAGGCAGCCATTTTGTGTGGCCTCGAAAATGGCGGCAACAATTGATAAAAGTAACGGGAAAACGTTAACAAATGCGCACATTGCATTGTGGTTGATCAGGACTCTTTGATAGAACAAATTGCCAGTTGAAATTCACAAATGATTTGTAAACAAAGCCTCTGATTGGACCATAAGAAAAAAGGAAACTCCAATCCAGTTGCCCGGAGTATTTGATTGGCTTCCTTTTAGCTAATAGTCTAATCAGAGGATTTGTTTACAAATCTTTTGTGAATTTCAACCGGCAATTTAATTTGTTTGCATCGCTTGCAAATTGTTCAGAGCAATCTGCGTATCAGAATTGCAATATTTTGGGACAATATTGCAATGTTGCCCGCACGAGAACATCCGTTTTGACTGTAAGTACTTGTTGACTGCGACTTTATTTGTTTCTTGTTACGATTTTCTCCAAACAACTTATATTCTCATAAGAAACTTGTCATTTAAATGTTTACTAGACATGTATGGTAATTTGTTAAAAAGATATTTAGGAGTGTTTCGGCAACATTTTGCAGTTTTTGCGCTAATCCCCGTGTATGAGCTGATACATGGCGAATAGATCAATCAATCAATCAGATTGCAGAAAAGCTCGTATTAATGAGTACGATTACAATTTAGAGTTTATTCTTTGAAATTTTTCAGATATGAAATCCATAATACCTGTAAAAAATATTATACGCTTAATGTCTCCCGGGGGAAATAGTTTTGTTTTGTTTTCCTGAGAGTCTCACTTGTTGTCCGGAGGATACATTGCATTTATATAAAGCCACGTGACCACAAATCAGCCAATCACGTTGGGGTATCTTACCGATAAGTGTCGCGTCGCGGCCATCACGTCCTGACCAAAAAAATAAAAACACAAAATATCAACGAGATTGCATATAGAAGTTGAGTACATAATGGCGCCAAGCATCTGCATGTAGTTGGGCAGATTGTTAAAGGACTTGAATTTGAACTTCAAACGTTTAGAATTTCCTGAAGTATGAAAGTGAAACCCTCTGGTCAATACGTATAATACAACCTATAAAGGTTCACTACAGAAGGGGGTGTAACGAGCTTATCACAATTAGGAAGTGCACAGGGTTGTATCGACCGGGGGTGGGGGGGGTGAGGTATTTGCTAATGGGTAATTTCTGGAAAATTTAGAGATGACTTAGCTGATTTGAGGGTCAAGATATTCAATTTTCTCCAGAAAGTATTCCCCCAAATCTCCCTAATAGTTTTGTATCCCGTACGATTGTGCTAAAAATGAAAAATCAGGTTATAAAGGTAAAATGTAATTTAAAACAAATCAGGTAATTTGACCGCTACCCCCGCCTCCTCCCCCCCCCCCGTACGTCCCTGCATATTCAGGTCTTACTACTTTTTCGACAAAATGAGTGTATTTGGGGCGTGGTGAATTATCTGTTATTGATATTGTCACGATTTTGCTTATAGGTCCGTCTTTGAAAATGAGGTGTTGTTTAATTTAATTTTGAATGAGCTTGAATTTTACGTTACCGTCTCGTCCAGGCAGTCCCGGAAGTCCCTGACATAATCCACTAGTTCCTTTACTTGACAAAGCTCGCCTGTTTAATGAAAATGTCACTGTTGCAGTATAATATTGGTGACTGGAGGAAAACACGCTCCAACTAGAATATGAACAAGCTTTCGTTGGTAGGGATGCAACTACCTGAAAAATATAAGGAGAATTTCGACGCTTCGAGTGAAGGCCCTTCGTCTGGAGTTACTAGCTAGCCAAGTAACTCGAGAGGAAGGGCCTTCGCTCAAAACGTAGAAATTTTCCTTATATTTTTCAGGTAGTTCCATCCATACCAACTAAAGCTTGTTCATATTATTGGAACTACCTACACTGGTACGGACAGTTCCAATTGCAATAGCTGGTAATGATATTTCCGTTGTTAGAGTTTCTCCAACAGGAATTGTTATTATTGTGTATTTTCACATTTTTAGCGTTGATACTCGCAAAGGCATCTGTTAAGCTTGCAAGATACCTGTGTGTAAAGGTTCTCGCTTGGCTCAATGATTTACAACATTGTACAATATTTCCTTAATTGAAATTTAGGTAATACATTCAACTGTACGAACGCGTTTCCAAGGGTGGGTTGACTACAAAATTTTTGTAGTTCGCTATAACTACAGCTACTTCAAAAATATGTAGTCAGCTAAAACTACTGCTACTTTTGAACAAAGGTAGTTCGCTACTGACTACAGCTACTGCTTAAAAAATGTAGCGAACTATTCGCTATTTCGCTACGCTATATTTTTTAGTTTTACTGTATTTGGAGCATCTACTAACTCAGGCTGAAATGTAATTAACCTATAACAAATCGACTTACGAGTAGCAACTGAACAGTAGACACAAAGCAACATTTATGTAAGCACTACAGTGTTCAAGAGTGCAAATTGACTATTGAGTGTTGATTTTAAGCAAACCGTGTCTCAATATCATGCTATTCTATCAAGTCGCTAACAATTTTAAAAAGTAGCGAATAGCAATTCGCTGTTTAAAAAGTAGTCAACTACTTGGCTACTTTTAGGCAAAATGTAGTTCGCTATAACTACAGCTACTGTTTTAAAAAAGTAGTCAAAAACTACTGGCTACTTGAAAATTGTAGTTCGCTACAGTAGCGAACTACAACTACTTCGCTACTACACACCCTTGCGCGTTTCATGTTAACACGCAGAACAATGCTTGTAGAAATCAAGGCTTATAGAATAGACAACTTGCATGTCAGACAAATTTTTGATCTAGGCAAAAAAAAAGTAAATTCCCGTAAAGAACTTATTAAAATTAGTAAAATTGCAACATTTGGTTGCGAAATGTTGTAAAGTTTGGAAAATGTAGCCTTGCAAAGTTTGCATATTTTCAGTATATTTGTATTACGTGCGGAAATTGTTACCATTTTTGAGCCGAAAATGGTAACAATTTCCGCTCGTAATACAAACATACTGAAAATATGCAAACTTTGCAAGGCTATATTTAATTCCAAGCTTTACAACATTTCGCAACCAAATTTTTCAATTTTACTAATTTCACTATATCTTTTTTTAGCTGTGGTGTTTGATTCCCTTCTTTTTGCTTAGATTAAAATTTAGTCTAACATGCAAGTTGTCCATTAATGACTTTTTACCTACCGTTTTCTCGCTAGATCAGCGGTCTGGGCTGTTATGGTGAGGCACAATAATTGAGTAACGAACAAAATATAAAAGTTGCGGAACATCATGATTTCAAGTCTATACTGAGCAAATGGTCGACCAACATGCTCTTAAAATATTTCTCGTTTAGTTTATGACGTGGAATTTTACGGTGATAATAACTACATTTTTCCTTAAATGGTACATTGATATTGTTTAAGGAAACTAACGTCCTAAGATCACCATATTTGGCCTCATTCTGCTTCCACGCACGCACTTGTTACACTCAAGGTTACAAGTTGAGTTAGAATGGCACATGGCCATGCGGGATTTCACTTTCAGCATGTTTTACTGCACGCTTGAAGATTCGAAATAGCGATCTGTACTGAATATTAATGAGGAGAACTGCTAAATTATTTAGTATTTTTGCAATATCTAATCGGCAAACTTTTGATTTGTATAATGTCAGAATTTTTTTAGCAAAAACAGGTTAATGGCCCAAAACATCGTGTGATGTGTCATGCATAATTCGATTTAAACAAACCATTTGAACTTTATTTTGTTGCAGATAGTCAAATTAAAAAAAAACGCGTGAAATTTCTTGACAGAACCTGCGATGCCCTGAAATGAATGCTCAATGACACGGCCATTTTGTTAAACGTTGTGCCATTTTCGCGGTCATGCTTTTAATAAAACTTCAGTTTCATTATTTAATTAATTTATTTAATAGTGTTATCCGGTCTATCTCCTGATGGTTAGCCTCGCCCCAGGCGCTTTGATTTGCTGCGCCGTTTTCCACTGCTTGCGTCGCGCCACGATTTCGCGCGTCTAAGTTGGAGCCTGGGAACGAGGCTGCCTGATGGTTGTTCTACAATCTCGTTCCCCGAGCCTGCGATCCTCGGGAAGGAACGCGAGACTCTGGGATAATCCGTTGCCGGAAGCCAGGAATCCTGGCCAAGATTGAACTACGCATTCCATTTCAACGGCCAATCAGATTCCTCCCTGAAACGGATTATCCCAGAACCTCACGTTCCTTCCCGAGGATCGCAGGCTTGGGGAACGAGATTGGTTGTTCTATATATATTCACACTGAACACATAAGTGCAAAAGTATGTCAAAAACAATGATTGTCTGCCACACTTAATTAAATAAACATCGTTAGTTTTAGGCTGCTTTTAAAGGTGATCTACAGTCCGATCTGCGCATGTGCACAAATGAGCCCACTTTTTATGATACAAACAGTTTAACTATGTTTTGAGTTCTTGAAAAGCCTAATTGTTGTTTCTTGATAATTTATTATACTCTAGAAGCTTGAAAATATAAATAGTGTCGAATAAAGCTCAATATTTTGGACAAAAAATGTAAACAAAGGCTTTGTTTGCATACGGACTGTAGACCACCTTTAAAGTTTTGTTGCTTTTAATTATAATAATTAAGTCTGCAATTGTGATTTATATGCAATATTGGGGTTATACTATTGCTCACATATTATTTTTCTAAAGGTGAGACAACGTGCACTGTTTACAATGTTTATTACATATTACAACATTATTACCATTATTAATTATTATTACATTACCATTTTAATATTATTATTTGCCTGAAGTGAGACAAAAAGTCTATTGATTTTAAGTTGAGTGTCTTTCTAAGAGTTCGTATAAAATGTGCAATTAAGTATAATATATAAATGATTGTGACAATAAATGATGTTCAACAATTGGCCATGTTAAAGATGAGTTCATATTTAGCGAGAGCATACTGCGCATGTCAGCTCACATTCTCCTATATAAGGCTTGCAGGGAAGTGAGCCACATTCTTCTTCAACAAAATAAAACAAAGCGCCATTAACAGCGTGGGTTCCTCTCGTGTGATTAGGATATTCATCCACGCATGTATACATTGTACGATGGTGATCGTGTTTCTCTGACATCAGGTACCCTCTGTACTCGCGTGTCCATCTCGCAGGACATATATTACGACCTGGTATCATCATTTGTGAAGAACGTTTGGCAACATGACACACAGCACAAGGGACATCATGGTCGTGCAGGCTGCTGGGATATATGCCAGTGGAGTACGTTTGATATTCTGTGCCACAGATTCGGGAAATACGCGATTGATACCCAGATTGATATTGTGTATAAATCGGGTCACGTCTCAAACATACGTAATTAGATGCACCGCCCCTTTGAATCCAATGAGTTCCTCCGACATAACCTAAAAGTTTTGCGTTTGATTTCAGTCCAAGTTTTACTCCACTCAGTTCAATTACTATATTATTCATTCTGAAACAGGGAAACTTTGTTACTCTAGTCCATGAGACACTTTGTATTATTAAACTTTGCATTTTATTTGGGGTTGGCAATTGATCATATAAAAACTTTTTATATATGTGCATTGTATATGCAATCTTATTGTTACCTTCATAAACCATTGTAGCTGCGGTATTTGGACAGGTCTTTTCCCCCACCGGACATAAGTCACTCCAAGTGAGTGCCTTAGTATTTCCTTTGATACACTGAGGTTTGGTATACTTTGATAGTGTGAATTAAATGTAAATGATACCATCGTGATGTACTGTGGTATAGCAATCGTATAAAAAGGCGGATTAATAATCCTTCGGTTGTGCAAAGATGCCCTGGGAAAATTTAATTTTCGTGGCGAGGTATTAACTCATTTCAAGGGCGTGGTTTTTTAGTATTTTGCGAGTAGCCCTGAGAATGTTTCCAATCACACATTTTGTTTGGTGTTATTAGATATGATAATGAGCTTGTCTAACTCAATACAAACACAATGCAAATAAGGTAAGGTAAGGTAAAACTTTATTTCACCACGCTAAACGTACCCTACAGCAGAAAGCTGATTTCCAAGGGGGCGTAGGTATTCATACAAAAATAACAAAAAAATATTTACATCAGACACTATACATAATATACACTACATATTTAAATAAAACTACAATATTATAATATGATTACCGGCCAGGCATTGTAAAATTAGTATTAAATTAGGAATAAAGAGAATCCTTAGTTCGTAATTCTTCTGAGAGGCTATTCCACATTTTTGCCCCTTTGCAACTCAGACCTTTTTTAAGAACGTCAGAGTGGGGTGAGGCAAAAAGAGCTTAGTGGAAGAGCCTCGTAAATTGTAATATTGGGAGGGAGGCGTCTGTATAAAAATATCAGCTAACGTTTTTGGCGCTAGATTACGCGTAATTTTATACATTGAATTTGCTACGAACTTGATCCTGCGTTCGCTCAGTGGCTTCCATCCAATTCATTCAGAGCAAGTTCAGACTGGCGATGTTCGTTTATAGGGATGGCTCCTTTATACGACCAGTTATAACTCTAGCAGCCCTGTTTTGTAATCTTTGCAAGCGGTCAGGAAGTACAATGCCGATAATGTCTCAAACTTCACAACAATAATCGAAATGAGGTGCTATAAGTGCATTATAGGCACCTATAATGCACAATGCAAGATTTGAGCTTTCTGATCGCTGCAATTCTGGACGAAGCTTTTTTAGCAATTTGTAGTAATATGCTTTTCCCAAGATAGAAATTCATCAATATAGACTGCAAGTGCCTTTGTTTCTCTTATGACCCTTCTAATTGGTATATCTCCAACGTAAACATTTGGGGCAGTAAGTAAGTTATTGATATTATACCGTGATCCAATTAGTAAGTATTCAGTTTTGACCAGATTTAGGGACAGTTTGTTAAAAGAGAGCCACCGCTTAACGTTTGCAAGATCGTGGCTAATGACCTGCTCTACTTCATGCATTGATTTACCAGATACAGTTTTAACGTGGTATCGTCGGCAAACATTCTTTGATTCTTGGCGATAAAAACGTATTCCAAACAGCTGGGTAAATCGTTTATATAGACTAGAAATAGAAGAGGGCCAAGAATTGAACCTTGAGGAATTCCACACGTGACAGGCTTAGGGCCGGATAAGACACCATTAATAGTGCATAGCTGGGTTCTATTCGCAAGGTATGAATTTAAAAGGTTCATGGAAGGTTGTTCCAAGCCATAAAGCTTAAGCTTTATGCTTAAATCGAGAAAGACTGAAATATTTAACATACCGCGGTCCATGTTGATAAACCATTCATTGGTTCCATCCAAAAGGGCAGATGCTGTAGAATGAAACTGTGTAAAGCCAAACTGATGACGAGAAAGTAAATTATTAGAAACAAAGCAGTCATATAATTGTTCATATAGTACCTTAATTTTCGATAATTTTACTTATACAGGCAAAATAGAAATAGGGCGATAATTATTTAATAAAATTTTTGGGACCATTTTTATGCAAAGGAATTACCCTAACTGATTTCCATTCAGATGGAATAACTTCGGAGAGAATTGCCCTATTAAAAATTTCCGTTATCGACTTTACAATTACAGGAGATGCAATTCGAATAATTTTGGCAGGAATTTCATCAATCCCTGTGGATTTACAAGGGTTTAACGGACGAAGGATCTTATCAACTTTCGATACAGAAATAGTTCGAAAATTAAATATACCTGATGTATTTATAATGTTGTCTCGGAAATTAACATTGCTACTATCAATACTATTAGCGATCTCTAGTCCAATATTAGTGAAATAATAGTTGAAACATTCGGCCAACTTATTGGGGACTAGAATTTGACGGTTTTCGATTCGGCATTAATACAGTTAATATCACTACTCTTTTTTTCATGGTTAAGGATTTTATTAACAGTTTTCCAAGCTTTTTTGGGATCATCTTTGGCATTTTCAAATTGCCTTTTGTAGTAAATAGCTTTCGCTTTACGCAATACATCCGTTGTTTTATTTCTATAGATTTTGTACGCACTCCAATAATCTTCTGAACTAAATTTAATTGCAAGACGTTTAAGACGATCTCGCTCGCGAATTTGTAGTTTAATTTCGCTTGTTAGCCAAGGCACATTCGGTTTGTTTTTTACCCTTTTTTCTTTTGATGGAGCATGCTTGTCAAGAACATCCAATAAAAGAGTTTTTCAAGTTTCCCACTTCCTATCAACATCAGGATAATTGCCCTCTCTCCTCCGCAGAGGCTTACATGAGGTTTCTAGTGAGGGAAAAGTGAGCGCGCAAGGAGTGACGGGAAGAGCTAAATAAAGAAGCCTCTGCGAGTTAATGCAATCAATATGGCGTCGTATATATTCGTTTGTAGCGAAGTTCGATCAACTATCGGGGGTGTTAAAACATGTTTTCGACTTTCATTTTCAGGCGTACTTGAGTATCCTGGGGTGAATTTAATATCAATATCTTCTTCTGTCCATTTGCATCGAAAAATATTGAGAAATTGCCAGGGACGCCGGAAAGTCGATAATTGGGGGGGAGGGGCAGATATTCATATATTCATGTTCTGCATCATTTATTTCCTTTGAAAGCGATTGTCTTTACAATCTGTGAACACGAATATATGAATATCTGCCCCCCTCCCCCAATTATCGACTTTCCGGCGTCCCTGGAAATTGCAAACGAATATCAATGGATACGAGCTATTTGATATTTATAAATATCCTCTTAATTGCAACATTTCTTTATAAAAATGACTCTATTGAACTTCGATACTCAGATTATGAAGATTCATTTCAATTTCTTTCACATTTCCGTCGATTTCAAGTTTAAAAAAAGGTCAAACAACTAGTTT
>CACRXK020011540.1:0-12755 GCA_902702795.2 Paramuricea clavata | reverse complement strand
ACAGTATTACCATTTACCATAATCTCTTTATTAAGCCCCACGGGCAGCTCATTCTTTCAAGCACCTTTGAGGTGGGGGCTTCCTGGAGAGGGAGGGCTTGAAAAAGAGGGGACTTTATCTGTAAAATTATATCATGATACCTTTGTATATAAAAACAAATAGGTCCATAGTCATAGATCATTGTGTTTTTTAATGAATATGGCCGGGGGCTTAATAGAGGGAGGCTTATTAGAGAGGGGGCTTAATAAATTTCTTCATCTAAAAGGGGGCCTTGTTATATATGGTGCCTATTTGAGGGGGGAGGGGGCTAATAGAGAGTTTATAATATATCAATAATCAGCATATATATATATTTTCTATATAAAATTTAATCTTTTCTATATATTACTCATTCTATATATAATATCATGTATGCAGGAACTTTCTGAAAATCACTACGGTCAGTGGAGCATTTCCTGTTAAAATATTGTTCTAATAATAACTGTCAGGTTCCTAACTTTCAGTTAAGAACCTTTAGAAATGAACTTCTCAAATATCTATCTTTATAATACTCATACAGTATATTTAAAATATAACTTACTAACTCTTTGTATCCTTGTAAATATGTACAGCATCATGTATCCTATAGTCTCATAATTTTTCTGGTATATCATATATATCCATATACCAATATGTAAATACTATATATATATATATATATATATATATATATATATATATATATATATATATATATATATATATATATATATATATATATATATATATATTTTCTATACTTTGTATTTTAATGTTTTGCAGCAACCATCTGAAAAACACTTCTTGTGATGTTGGTTTCCTGAATAAATATTATCATTCATTCATTCATCACATGATTACAGTATGTACTATATATTTGTACAAACATCATGTGTCGTTGCTTGTGTATACACATGGCAACTATACGATGAATCGCTATTACTACAGGACCTTAACCTATTGAGATGCACTGCGCCCTAATGCACCCTACTTTATTATTTTACTGTCTAATGCCAGACAATTTTCCTCATCAAGGGGAGGGTGTCTATGTGTCTGTTTATGTGCCTAGTTAACACACTGGCATTGTGTCCTAATGTACCCTACCTTATTCTAGGTAACTCTGTCTAACGACAGATTATTTAACTCATTAAGGGACGAGTTACAGCAGATCTTGCCAAACTATACAGTAAGATCTGTTTTTCTGTGATACAATCTTGAATGGTCTGTGCCAGTGCAGGTATAGCCTGTGTAGCAGTTGCTTTATTTTATTGAAGGTTTAGGTGGGTTAGGAAAACGGCTCCGCCCATTTTTTCTCGTGACCCTTTTTTTCCTCTCCCATTCTTTCTAACCCATCATTTATTCAAAATTTCTCAAAACTTTCAACAAATTAAAGCGACTGCTGTGCAGGCTAGTGCCAATAATAAGAAAGCTTCAGACTGATAGGGATGCAACTACCTGAAAAATACAAGGAGAACTTTGACATTCCAAGCAAAGGCCCTTTGTCATCTGGTACTTTTCAGGTAATTGGATCCCTACCAATCGAAAACAGATCAGGTTTTTACACATTTGTCACATGGTGATAATCTTTGGGGGTAAAATAAGCATAATATTCAAAGGTTAATTTTGCTCATTATGGGTAACCATGTGATTTTCAAGCTCTCTTGCAACATCAAATTCAAGGTCGCACATGAAACAAGCATAACCAATACCAGTCGGTTCATTTGAATTCAATTCTTGGCAAACACTACATTGGTAATCTGTATTATCACCATGCTCTCTTACTACATGTCTTACCAATTTCTTGAAATTAGAGAACTGTTTGCCACATTCATTACAAACGTAACATGTTCTGGAGTTTTCGTCCACGGTAAAATGATCTTGTAAATCTTTTTCCTCGACAATTTCTCTTCTACAACACTTGCACAACAAATGTGCTTTTTTGTGGCAGTTTAAATATTCCCTACGTGAAAATGACTTCTTGCAAACATCACATTGATAGGGCTTGCTACCCGAATGCGTTGTTTTATGTCTTCTTAAAATGACCGATTGCCAAAAGCGCTTTTTACAAACATCACATTCATAAGGTTTATCTCCGGTATGTTTTGTTTTATGAACTTCCAGGAGTTCTAATCGAGAAAATGTTTTGTTGCAAATATCACATTTATGGGGTTTGCGTCCACTGTGAAGCATTTTATGTCGTCTTAAGCTGCCCAAACGAGAAAATCTGTTCTTGCAAATATTACATGGATATGGCTTGTCTCCAGTATGGGTTCTTTTATGCGTTGTCAAGTGGCTTGATTGGGCAAACATTCGCTTGCATACATCACATTGAAAAGGCTTGCTGCCAATATGTTTCCTTTTATGAGCTACCAGGTTCCTTAAACGTGCAAACCCTTCTTTGCAAACATCGCATTCAAAAGGTCTCTTTTCAATATGAGTCTTTTGAATATGTCTTCTTAAATTGCTGGATAATGAAAATCTCCTCATGCAGACGTCACATTGATAAGGTTTATCGCCAGTGTGTGATCTATTATGTCGAACTAAATGAGTTGATGTAGCGAAGTTCTTCTTGCAAATATCACATTCATAAGGTTTGTATCCAGAATGAACTCCTTTATGTCTAATTAAGTGGGTTGTTGTAGCAAATTTCTTCTTGCAAATATCACATTCATGTGGTCTGTGTCCATTGTGCATTCTTTTATGCCTATTTAAACTGCTTGGATGTGCAAGTACTTTCTTGCAAATATCACATTGATTTGGTGTCGTTTGATCGTTCGCCAAGTCTGAGCTGTTTGACGCTAAAAGTGTCTCCCCGCTAAGATTAGACATGTTCTAATCATAAAAAACCCCGATATTTCGGTATTCACCCGGTCTCCAAATGAACACGGAATGAAATTAAAAAGTTATATTGAGAATTGCAATATTTATTCTCTGATGCGTATTGAATGAGTATGTAAACAAAATCGATTGCTTCGCGCTAGATGATAAAGCAGTGGTTTTGACATCCGCTGACATTTCGAACTACGGCGCTTATAAACTGGTCTCTAAAAGAATAACTGGACTAACTGCTTATTAATAACTGTTTTACACTAAAATTCTATTTTAGTATAATTTTAGTATATACGAAGTCGAGGTTTTTATTCACGATAATCACCCAGCATAAGGTGAATAATTGTTTTAGTATAATTTCATATGGTGATTATTTGGAAAAAAAAAATTTAAAATACACATTTCTTCGTCAAAAAAACGGCTTCGCCGCCATTTCGAAAATCGCTTAGGTGATTATCGCGTTATAATTACCTCAACGGCAACCAATCAGCGAGGAGAATTTTCAATAATCACCTATGAAATTATATATACTAATTTCGATTAAGGTGGCACCCTACAATTTTTGAAATAAGACAAAATCGTGATTTAGATTTAATTATTTGAAGAGAGGTTTCTTGTTAGAAGACAAAAATTGTACCACATATGTTTGTTTAATTGTTTCATTTCCTGATGATGACTATAGTTTAGTCGAAACGTCGAAATACATTTTCAAAGTACCACATATATTGAGCATTTTCTAAGAGTTGAAAATTGTTCACAAAAATGACGTCATCACCGTTGCTATGGCAACAAGGACGTTTCAATATGGCCGACATTTTACCTTTGAACACATTTTACTTGAAAAAAAAAACGGTTACCCCATTTTTTATTTCCTGAAAGTGAAACGTTTTCAGTTAGAAAAATGAATGATGTGAACAAAAAATTGAAAAAAAATTTTTTCCGGAAGTTCCAAAAACGGGTCGAAAAAATCTTTCCGGACATAAACCAGTTAAATTAAGGGTCAAAAAATTTTTTACGGACAAATTCCTGTTAAAACATGGATGAGAGAGACCCTTATTTTTGGACCAATATCTGTAAAGTTTAGGTCTATAAGTTCTATTCAATCCCCTCTGGAAGCCCTGTAAGTTACTATATAACTCTACATTCTATAATTTAAAATCTTTGGTTGCCCTGCCAATCCAGACGATTCGCCCTGCCAATCCAGATGATTCGTACTTTAGGGGGGTGTCACCCCCCACAACCCATACCCCCCTCAAGTTTCGCCCCTGCTTAGAAGATTGCTCAATATATGTGGTACAATTTTTGTCTTCTAACAAGAAACCTCTTTTCAAAAAATTAAATCTAAATCACGATTTTGTCATATTTCAAAATTATAGGGAGCCACCATAATTAAACGCATCTTGGGAAATCTAAGGATGGCCTAATTGCTCCACATCAGCACATCTTGGATTTTTCAATACTGACATTTGCCTTATTCGAGAGCTAGCGAAAATTTGGAACATTGTGAAAGAGATTTTCTAGCAATTTTGCTGCTGGGCAATGGACAATCAAAACTTGATAGCAATTTGCTTTCTCGTATGTTTCCTGGTACAGAATTCCAAATGGAGGCACCATATCATAGATAAAACTCTTTTTTAAACTGTTCGAACGTGGCCCTGGTAAACGTACATTTACGTTCGGTCAAATTTGATCTACTGGTTGGCGAGTAATAATATCTTGAACGACTGCGATTGGAGAATAAAAAATTGAGTTATACTAGTGTAACCATGGATTGTAAAATAACTGGATAGGAAACTTCGTGACGTCACAGTCTAAACCTAGTGGCAAATTGGCTTTCAAAACACAAATTAAAATTAAAAAAATTATCAATTTAAAACTAAGCTCAATGTTTGTAAATATGACTAAGTCACAATCTGAAGGATAAATCTACTTGTTGAAGTATGCCATGGGTAAAAATACACAGATTAAATACTGCGAGCACTCGCAGCGAGGAGCTTCGTGCGAGGATTGGAAATCCGCCTTTAATTAAGAAGCTGCTTTTTAAATTTAAAAATTCCCAAGAGCAGAAAATCGTGCGCTTTAAGTCAATATTTAATATATGCACCCTGTCAATATTTTACGCATCTTTGCGTTCAGCTTAGTGCTAGGGCATTCAAATGTTAACAATATGTTATTTTATTGATGGATTTGGGTTTTTTTGGGGATGCCCTGTATACATATTGCCGAAGCTCTGTGAGTCGTTCAGTCGTTGATAGTATATATCGAGAATATATAGTACAATGGTTTCACTATGTCGTTTTATCATTTAAAAGGCCATCAGTGATTATATGCTATACGAGACTATACGAGTAATCATGCTCTTCGTTGAGCTATAACAATAAACTACCATGAGAGGCTAGCCTCAGCAATGAGAGCCCATCCCGCGCGTGCGTCACGCAACCGCTAGCACATCAAAGCGCCTGGGAGGAGGCTCATGATGACTGGGCCGTAGCTTATAGCAAGTTCCTGAGATAGCTATCACTGCGATAGATCTTTGTCTCATAACCTCGCGAGGTAACATTTTCAGCAAAAGCCATGCGCACACGAAAGAAAGTGTTGAGCAACCGGCAGTGACGTAACTTTGTGCTAAAGGGCTCCCGTGATTTAACTGGAATAGGGCCCTAATTGGTCCTGCCCATTTAAAGTGGCAACGGGGAGGGATACGTCAAAAAGATGCAAAATTTGCTGAAATACATCAACTTCCCCACTTTGTTATCCTTGTTTAGGGGCGCCCTAAAGGCCTAATTCCACGACGAGCTGCGAAATGCGAAAAATTTCGCGCGAAAACACACTTGTGCGAAAATTTTCTGTCGTAGTGATTTCCACGGTAGAGAAAAATTCGCCAAAACACAAGCATTTGATTGGCTTCGTTATTTCGTCATCCAAAACACAAGCATTTGATTGGCTTCGCTATTTCCATTTCGCAACGGAGTAGAAACAAATTCAACTACCCAGCGAAGAGAAATATTTCGCAGAGAAACACTCCAAAATCATGTTGCGCATGCGTTCAACCTTTTCGCGCGAAATTTTTCGCATTTCGCTCGTCGTGTAATTAGGCCTTAATTGAGTTGGGCGGCGGGCAAACGACTGAGATAAGGACCTCGCGAGTCCCGACGTCAAGAGCTCTCGTGTGCGGCTAGCTTTGTAGCTAGACCACTTCCAGTTGACCTCAACTAGAAGTTACTATCGCAAGGGAAGGGCTACCTTACGACCAAAGCCGTGGGGGATTGATTATACCAATAAACTTCATTTATTTAAATTGCCTTATACACACTGTATGAATGAATTTATTCTGTTCAAAAAAGTATCGAAATTACAACATGCAATAATTACTAGATACTGTGAAATGTACTTTGGAATTTTATATTTATACAATGTCATTTTATTTTTGGTGCCAATATTTTAAACTGACATTAAATGTCAATAAAAATAATTTTTCAGTCTTTACTTGTGAAAACGTCTTGAAAAAATAATTAGAAAGAACAAATGTATGTCTTTTAATGTGATACGATTAAGTTTGTTCACTTTGTTGCGAGTTTTCATATTCTTAATAATTCTTTCTAAGTAATGATGGTCCTTTGTTGTCTTTTCATTTGGTAAACATTGTTACCATTGTTTTTTGTCCAATATGTATATATATTCAATTAGCATGTAGTGTCCATTGTTGGCCATCATTATTGTCCAATAACTTGTTAGGTTACTGTACATACACATGTATGTAATATCTTGATATACAATGTCCCTGCCATCCATTATGGTAGATTGGAAACAAGTACGGTAATTTAATAATACATGGCCGATTCCATCCGAATCGATGTAATAATCCATACAATCTTGTAAATCAGCATTCGTGTTTTAATAGGAATACATTTCGGTTAATACAGAACCTCCCATCCTATTACATGCGATGTAATATATCCATATTATATTTTGACTGTAACAACCATTTGGTTTCATCCAGCAGTTAACATGGCACCATTCACATCCGTCAGCATTGCAAAACTATAGAAAAAAATTATTGGTAGCATCAGATATTTATTTGGAAACATAGTAGAACATAAATGATTGAAAATAAAAGTAGGGCAGGGGGAGGGGTTAAACAAACAAAAAACTTACCATTCTTTTGTCTTGCAAATCATAATATTTTCATACCTGCAGTGATGACAAGAGTAAATTAGTTACTATATAATAAATTAAATTATTTAAAAGGGCATGTATAGTCAAAGTACATACCAAATTATAACTGGGATCCATATATGAAATTCCTCTCTTATTCAAACTCAATTTAATAGCTCGTTGTTCTAAATGCACTGCTACAATCCTGGCAAAGTTATTGTGGACACCGCGTGCGTCAAACAAAAATAGATGTATTTTTACAGAATTAATCCCCAGAAAATTTCTCCCCCTCCTACCCCCAATTCAATGTTGGTAAATGAAACTTTTAAAATTTAAATGCGCGAAACAACATTTTTTAATATTGGCGTTAGAAAAGTTATGTTGTGTCCACATAATTTTTGCCAGGATTGTAGTAGCCTGTGCTAACTGATCTAGCCTGCTTTCTTCTTCAAGCCTATATTGTAAGTTAGCTGATGATTTCAAGCTTGTTAATCGTTCATACGTCATTGGTTCAATGACACAAGATGCAAGTGACTTTACTCTGCTAATAGCAACATAAGACACTCCAGCAGTTCTATCAGATTTTGCCAATGTCTATCCATGCTTTTGGAAGTGTAAGTCCTTGGCTCTTGTGTATTATTAGAGCCCAAGCAAGTCTAAGAGGTAACTGTTGCCTCTCATGGAAACTTATTTCTGTCTGTGATTTGACAGTGATTGGATATATTGGGATACACAATGGTTGGTTTTCATTAAAAACCGGTCCTCTCTAGTTTTCAAATTCTACTATTACCGCAATAGATAAGTCAGGTGGTTCATGGTTGTTCTGATAGATAATATCAACAACTGTTCCAGTAGCTCCATTGCAGAGGCCAACACTTGACCACGAATTCATGGTTAACATGACGCTAGCACCTTTTTCTAGAAACACAACAGGTTCTAACCAAACGTATCATCTGAGGATATCTTTTTGGCCAATGCTGATGCATGGCGAGCATTAATACGAGCAATTGGATGCTCAAGTTTTGTTAGCTGCTCATGGTTGTAATTAGCAACTTGTTAATTACTATAAAAGAGTCTAGTAGAATCTTCAAAGTCACATAAATTAGTGACATTTGATGGTTGGCGTATCAGAAGTAACTTCCAGTCATCAACTGTTGAGTTGCCTTTGCGAAGTCGCAATAACTAATCTCTGAACTGTACTTGTTCAGATGTCATATCTTGCACACGTTGATTTACAGTAAGTTTAACAACTTTGTCAAACATATGATATGCTTGGTAACCTTGTTCACCAACAGCGTTTGATGGTTTAGCACGATAAAAAGGTTTATCTGCTACTGGTGGCAATTGACCTGGATCACCAGTTAAAATCAATGATTTTCCTCCAAATACCTTGTCATTATAACCAGTTGCTTGTTTGCAACGCTTGTCTATCCAACCAAAAGTAACTTGGCCAAGCATGGAGTATTCATCAATAATAATGTATCCAATGTTATTAACACTCTTTTGTAACCTACACAAGCTTTATCCTGATAGGTCTTTATTACCTCTTGATGCTATAGGTAATAGAGAATGCACAGTTACACCTCTAATGTTATAAGCTGCTATACCTGTGATGGCAGTAACAGTACATTTACTTTGCAACAGATTTCTAATAGCATTAATAAGGTAACTTTTACCAGTTCCTGCAACACCATTTATAATTAGACATAATGACTCTTTCTCGGATGATACATCATCAAAATGAGACTTAACAATATCATAAGCAAGTTTTTGCATTTCACTAAAACTGTTGATGTCAACAACATATTGCTCATCAATAGTATATTCCTCTTTGTTTGTTTTTATCCATGTTGGCATTTCTTGGATTTGTTGTTCTGAATAATTGGCTCTGTCAAGATGCCAGTCATATGAGGACTCGTTCAGACTTGTCAAAAGGTGTGTTGTCTGATAATATCATCCACTCTTCTCGAGTTGTCTGCTGTTCTTCAGAAGGTTAATCTTCTGCTTCTTCAGTCTGAATAACAGCTTGTAATTTATAAAACCAGTCTGGGACATTAGACTGCCCATAAGGTGTTTGAAAAATTGATGCCAACAATTGATCAGAACCTCGTCAGTTGGTTCTGGGTCACCCCATGCATTGTTTAGGGTTGTTCTTCACGGTTTATACCTCAAAAGATGATATTTACAATGCAGCCCAAAATTTGGACCTTTGGGATTAGGAGAATATGTTGGAAATATTCGTGGTATAATATTCTCTGGCAAATTGAACAAAGTTCATATTTATTATATTTTGTGAACTCTCATATTGTTCACGATTAGCATACTCATCAAGAAGTGAATAATCAGTGCACGATTCACCCTCATCAATACTTGCAGTATCACGCACTCTACGTGAACCATTTCGACTAACTGGCATCACTTTAAAGGATGAGCTGTGGAGTTTTAAAGACAACAAATGATGCATTATCTCTTGAGCTGCATAATCTCTTTCACCAAAGAGATTTCATAACTACCTTCTTAATAACTCTACGAGGCTCAGTATTACTGTCAACATTTAATTTTGCACAATAGAATTGAATGCCTGTTTCAATATAGGTGATCTTGGCTCACCTTTAGCTGCATATTTTGTGAGATATTCAACACAAGCATGGTGATCAATAACAACTTGAATATCACAGTTAGCTCTCCATCCTTGGAGTTGAAGTTGTTGATGGTTATTTAACCTTGAGTCATTTCGTTTAGTCACAATCTTAGCTCGATAATGCTCATAATCACCTGAAGTGTGAATTTTTTCAAATTCTAATTTTGTCTTAGGACAAATATCAAAAGGGAAGTGAAATCTACATTTCAACTCTGTTTCATTTGACTTCTTTCTAAGACAATAACTTGTACTACAACGAGTGTGTCGTTGAACTATGTTTAATAGATCTACATAATCTGATTGTTTTTCATGTTCAGGAATGTCGTGATGACTTCTTTGACAAGGATGAACCTCAGGTCTTATCCACATGTCCTCATCTGGTGGATTAGGATTGACAGTTGATAATAACCAATCAACATGCTGACATACTGTGTCAGCTGCTTTCTGGCCAGCTTCAATATCCTGATCTAGTTCAGTTGTGTCAGAACAATCATTTTCATCTTTAAATTTTTGAGCTAAGAAACCTTTCAAAGCAGTCTGAGTAAGTTGACACAAACCTGGGTCATTATTTAGTTTAGCAGTACCATGACAATGGATACTACCTCTCTACCTTGATATTCATATCGAAACCAGTGCCTTTTTGCACCAAGTGTTTCATAAATCCAGTGTTTTATAAAACTTTCTTATCTTTGCGTGAAAAACCAATCCACAACATGGAGATTGTTAATGACATTTTGTCGTCTTACATTACTGGTATAACTACCCGTTTCGCAATCAGTACTCGCTTTTAATAAAGCATGTAACTCAGGCCAATGCATATCTGCAGAGGAGAAAGTAAAAAATAATGTTGGTGCTCCAACACTAGTTATAATGGCTCTGAGTTCTTCTCTTACTCTACTCCAGTAAGCATTAGCATTGCCAACGTACCTGGAAAGCTTGGACATAAAAACATTAGAGTTGTTACTGGCAGCCATTTCTCGTAGTTCATCAATGGTGAGATGTGCTTCACCTGGATTTTGTTTTAGGAATATCCCACTTTGCTGAAAATACGTTTTCGTTGGATCATATTAAAAGCCCAATATGAAAATCTGGGATGGCTGGCAAAACGGTAGATCCATTTACCATGAATAACTTTAGCAAATTTGAGAAGATGCTTAATTCGTTATTGAAGAGGAACATCTCTTAATAGACCTGGATTCAGCGGCGTAGCCAGCTGGGGGGGGGGGGTCCATATTCATATATTCGTGTTCTGCATTATTAATTTCTTTTGAAATCGATTGTTTTTAAGGTCTGTGAACACGAATATATGAATATGGACCTCCTAATTATCCGAGCTGGCTACGCCGCTGCCTGAATTAGTAGGGTCGCCTTTCCCATCAGGAAATAATGTTGGGAAAGCCATTGTAGCCAAATGTGTATCTGATATTCATTAATTGGTTCAGTTTCAATTGTAGGCCAAGGCGTGGGTTCATTTTCAGAAAGATGTTTTCTAACAGCATCAATTTCCTGTTGTTGTTGTTCACCAACAGGTAGAAAACTACTCATTTCAGTTGAGTCATTATATACAATATCCTCTGAGGGGTTATCAGTAGGAGAACCAAAATCAGGAGAACAATTATCATCTGAGACTATATCATCATCAGTTTCAACAGTCATGAGATCTGGTGGTACACCATTTTCAGACAAGGAATTTAATGCAGTTGCATTAATTTGTAAATCACAATAATGAGGATTATTTTGTATTAGCCATAATAAAGCATTGTGCACTATTTGTTTCCTTACAGTCAAATCTTTAAATGTGTTACTTTTACCTTTAGCTTTGACAATGATAACAGACAATTCATCTAGGCAAAGATGTGGCCAGTTCCTTTACATTTTGTGGCAAGTTGATACAATGCCCTGAGTAACCTCGTTGTCCACCTGGTTTAATATAGACTCTCATGATTGGGAGTGCTCAAGCAATCAACATTTCCTCAACTTGAGTCAAATCTTTTAACTCCTGTGGGATAGCAGAAGGAATCATTGAATTTTCAAGTGAAAACTTTTTAGGAGATTTTTTATCTCTAAAACATCGCGAACATTCATAATCACTTGGTGATTTTGCTTTAGATTTCAGAGACCATGCCCCATGACAAATGGAACATTTACTGATGAAAAATTCAACAGATTTATGAAATTTCTTAATATTAGCTTTCGCCCAAAATTGTTCATGAACACTACCATTCTTAATTGAGTCAAATTCTTTCAAATAATTATCTTGATTTTTAGTTTCACTGTCATTGACTGAACAGCTTTGATGAGAATTCAGTGGTATCAACATTTGTTTCCAATTCTTGTGAAGTTCTGCTTTTCTTGGCTTGCTGTTGAACACCAGTTTCATTTGCTTGTTTTTATCTTTTATCATGTTTTCGTCTATTTTCAAGTCTATATAAGTTGCTTTACAAAGTTTGGCTCTGTGGCTCGTTTTGTTTTTTGACTTTCCCTGACATTTAAATTCTAAGTCTTAATTGTCTTTCTGATTCAGTCTCAGCTGCTCGTTTAATTTTTTGATACGTTCTACCATTATCCAGTCGCTTTTGTTTGTGAGGTTCTGGTTCCTCAGACCCGCATTGTTCAACAGTTACCCTCTTTATTTCAAACGGTATTGCATCTCCTGGAGGAACAGTGTTTTGAAGATAGGTTGTAAGGTTATGTAAATCTTCAACTGAAATTAACACACATTTTCCGAATGGGTGTGGTATGCCATATGAATCTCTGGAATGAGAATCAAAAATTCTGAAATTACCTTCAGAAGTTTTAAAAATTGCGATAGTGTTGCAATTTATTGTTGGCATACTTCGAAACCCGGACCGGACTCGGACCCGGACTCGGACTCGAAGAAAATCCGGACTCGAGAAAAACCCAGACCCGGACTCGAAGAAAATTCGGACTCGTGTTTAACAAAACCCGGACTTGACTTCTGAAAACCCGGACTCGAAATAGACAAAACCGGATTCAAAACAAGGACTCTGTGCACGAGAATGCAAAGGTTTTATCGGTAATAACTCTCGGATAAATGGATTTGTGCTCTTGCGCGGGTGCCCCTTTCTCTTCTCGCTTTTGTATATAATAA
>CACRXK020011539.1:0-16198 GCA_902702795.2 Paramuricea clavata | reverse complement strand
AAAAAAAAAAAAAAAAAAAACTTGTTCAGTTAAATGAACATCAAAGTTCGTTTGTGGAGGCTGAGATCAGCTCAAATGGGCGGCTGAAATTCATGCTAAATGTTTAGCTATTTTACCTTATTATAGATGGTCCCAGTCTCTAGACCGCAACCTTGACCGAGGACCCTGGATGAATGGCACTCCTCGTCAACAATCGAAATCGGCGTCATCTCGAAGGTTTAGTCAAAGGGTTGGTATTCATTGCCTGTTGAATTTTATTTCATGGTAATAGCCCTCTTTCGTTTCATACGTCGAAGGTTTAACACATTTTCTATACTCTTCCTGTCATTGCATGTACAAAAGCTTGTTTCTCACAGGGCTCCAAAAGTGCGCTAAAGTAAGCTACACTGCAAAAGATGTTGACTCAAAAACTTATAAACAAGTATGGCTCAGCCTCCTTGAGCCTAGTTCCATTCCCCAAGATTTTTTCTATTTGTGCACTATGTATAGGTAATAGTATACTATGGTTTCGAGTGCAATTTGAAAAAAAAAAATGCACAATTGAGTTTTTCAAAGACTATCAATTTGAAGTCTTTGAAAAACTCACGAGTGTATGTTCTTTCAAAGTCCACGAGACAACCATACTATCACTTATTAATAATATACAAGAAAAAAATATGCAATCACGTACGTGCGTATGTCACATTTAGAAATTAAGAAAATTAAGAAATTTGAAAAATAAAAAAAATAAGAAAATTAAGAAAATTTAAAAAATTAAGAAATTTGCACTGTATTTCTTTTTATGCACTGCACTGCACTACACTTCACTTTTTGGCACTGTATTTCGAAATTGCTCTGCTCTTAAGGCGGATTTTCAGTCCTCGCACGAAGCTCCTCGCAGCTCGCTGCGAGTAATGCATGAGCACTTTCATCCAATCACAATGCTAAACAGTCATTTTAATTAGATGCAAGCACTCGCAGCGAGCTGCGAGGAGCTTCGTGCGAGGACTGGAAAACCGCCTTTAGCCAATCAGAATTGAGAATTTTTTTCATGTATATTATTAGGAACGTATAATTGTGTGTGTTTCATGGCTACAGGAAAGGTATTTTTGTCATGAAGATATTTTTCGAAAAATTGCTGTTTTCGTATTTTATAGCCCCTACTCCCCCTCTTTCTCTCTCATCAAAGAGTTTCAACTTTCATATCAGGTCTGGATAAGATAAAATATTTCTCTTGAAGAAGAATGAAGTCAATTCCAGGACCTCCCCCATTCCTTCTTTCACCAACTTGGGCAGCCACTCTATGCACGTTATACATTATATAATTTTGTTATGTAAAATTCCTGTATTGTTTTCAGACTATTTTTGACAGTATTGAAGGTGGTCTTAATCGATTTATTGGTGTGTTCACGCCAAGACGGTCTACAAGTTCACACCCAAGAAAGGTGAAGGTATGGTGTTATGCTATGTTAGTTGATTACAAGGTTGAGTAATTACTTAGTTGATTGGTCGATTAACCGATTCAGAGTTAATTGATCATAAGCGCAAGGAGAATTTTGCAGTATGTGCAAGTGTGCGAACGCTAACGTGCATGCTTGTACATTAATTTTTACTACTGTATCACATGCAGGGGACAAAAATTAAATTTCCATGCATTGATGGTTTTTTTAATATAAAAACTGTATTCTTACCATTATTGGTTACAGATTTCGCATATGGCAAATTAGGCAAAATCCATGATGTTTGATATAATTTAATTTACCATTGAAGGTACTTTATTTTTTCCTGTGAAAATACTATTAATGGTATATATTAAACATCATGGTTTTTTACCAATTTACCGTATGGGAAATCTGTAATAACCAATAATAGTATGAGTTCAGATTTTACATCGATAGTATATACATATATGCATTCCATTAATCGAAATTTAAATTTTTCCTGTATATATAAATGCATGTTTGTTAACATGATCAAACAATCTTTGAAAGGTCTTATTTATAACAGATAAATGTAGATTACTTTTTCATTACCTTTAATAATATATGTATTCTTTTACGGCCGCTACGAGCGGAAAGCGTTTACCAATAAGCGATTTGGTCGTGCCAAGCGAAAAACAAATTTAGCTAAAAAAAAAATTCAATGTGATTTTTTAATAACCATTGTATCACATAGAGCCGAAATTCGTTTTTCGCTTGGCTTCGCACGAACAAATTCGTAGCCCGCGTGCAGGCCCAAGGGAAGAATAGTGGGCCTGCAAGCAAGGCCCGGTATTTTGTACTTTCCGCGTTCGCCCACGAACGCGGCATTTTGATTGGCTGTTTGCTGTTGGATTCTATAATTAGATCAGTGATTCATCACAAAGGCTCTCGATAAGCTTTAAATTCGAAAATTGATCACTTTTTTCGATTAAAAATGGAACAAGAAGTCAAGAACAGACTGTTTATTGTTTACTTGAAGGAAGAGATGTTTTTGCCGTTATGCCAATGGGGATTGCTTGTCGTGAAGTGTTGGAATAGCAACATTACGACTGGGGTAAACTATAGTAACCTTTACTTGAGTTTCATTAATTTCAAACAGACTTGATACGTTTTATGTTCCTCAAGAAAGTTATCTTTTGGTTGATGTTGACTCTGTTCTTGCACTGAAGAAAACAGCGCTTTTCGCGGTGAAGATTTAAAGGCAGTTGCATGTAAGCCTATTCGAAACACTTTGCGAGTTGCAACGCTTCGCTGAGATAGCGAAACAGAAGACGGTAATTGCCGTTTGAAACGAAACGATCTGGACTCTGAACGCTCTCTTCTTTTGTAGAGTTCTTTAACAAATGAAATAACTGAAATAAATTTCGTACTTTCCGCCGCCAACAAGAATTGCACACACGATCTGATAAGTGAGACAATTTATTTATAACAATGGCGACAGCGAAGCACACATTAATGCTAATGTGGTCGCACGACTTCCCTCACGATTTGAAGTTTGAGACTGGTTTTCTGTTGAAATTCGTCCTAATTTGCCTGTTCCGATTGCTTTTTTGGAGTTAAAACGCAGTCATTTACACATTGTTTCTCTTCTGAATAAGCAGAGAAAACCCCGCAACATTTTAATGCGAGTTTATTGTTAATATTTGGGTTGCTGTCATTGGTTCTTTTTTGACAATTGACGCGCGAATGGGGCGTGTTATGAAAAGGGGCGTTTTACAAAATACCGGGCCTTGCTTGCAGGCCCACTATTCTTCCCTTGGGCCTGCACGCGGGCTAACAAATTCGCAAAGTGGTAAACTGGTTTTATTCATACAAAAAAATACAAACTTTTGTTACTATATTACAGGCTCTTTATAACGTTTCAACGACAACGAGTAAAGGAGCAGACGAAGTTCTACAGGAATTACAAAATGTCATCGAAAAACGACAAGGCTGGATGTACAAATCGAGTGGGTAGGTTTACACAATCTGAAAACAAATTGGTTAAACAAGTAATAAATTGGTTGTCTTATATTCACTTAAGTCTGAGATGACCAATGTATTGGTTGTTAACCAATCTGTTTTTAGAGTGCAACGATCAGACTGTTTTTAATATAATGCTTGCGTATCCGTATGGATCTTATCTTGGGTATTAAAATTAGATGATTGTAGATGATAATTTATCACGCTAACATTTTGATTACTTTCACTTGCATGATCAAGACAATCCCAAACAGATGTGTTTTTTGAGGGGGGAAAGGAATAGAACTGTCCTAACTGGTCTGATGGATTACTGGAAATGCGTGCTGATATCACCCTCCCCCCCCCCCGATCACAATACGATATGCAACGCAACCGATCGACCTACCACATGTTATGCTTAGCTATCTCTCATTTTCTGATATACATTTTCTACCCTCTCTAGATATACAATACGTTGCAAGACCGTAGACGAACGAGGCAAAATTGTCCTAGATTTTGAATTAGAAGTTTGTGAAATTCCCAGACTTGAATTAATAGGTAAGAAATTTTTTGAAAACTTATATATTGCAACACAATTCCAATAAAATCGCTCTTCAGAATTATTGTAACAATTGCATACTTTGGAATGATGTTGCTGAAAATTTTTTTCTTCAAACCTTTTTCGGCTCGCATGCAGGGTTTCGTAGTCAAAAACCCTGTTACAATTGAGTTATGAGGATAATCAGCTTTCTATCTAACCGTCTGGTTAAAAAATGATCGAATGTCAGTGAAATACTGGGATCGGTTGTTCGAAACCCGATTAACTTAACCCTAGGTTAACCTAAAATTGTATATAAATTTGGAAATGTTTCTTCAGGAATGTTGTTTGAACGATATGAGTTTACTTATTTGAAGTTTTGAAATAAACAGACGTACAGAAATACACAAACCATTACCAAAACAAGGGGGTATTGATTTTAACCGAGAGTTACTCCACCTTTGAACAAGCGGCCCCTGTTAAACAATTAGGTTACGTTTTCCCGTTTTTTATTCAGTCATTGATACAAACAATGACGTCGTAACATGGTAAGAAGAAAGAGATTGCCCATGAGCCGCTGGGATCTATAACTGAATTTATTACATACATGACAAAATTACTGCAATCTGATTGGTTAAGAGGAGTGCAATTATTTCATTAATAGCACTCTCCAGGAGTGCAATTAATGATTTTATGCTGGGGGAAGCGGGAAATCAAAACAACAAAAATCCAATATGACGGTAAAATTTATCTTGTATAAATAACAAACGTGCACGAATTTAACTAAATTTTAGCACAAGAATAAGTTAAAAAAACATAGTATGGCAAAAAGAGCCTTTGGAAAATATCTGGAAACAGTTTTAAGCAATAATCTCGGCGGGATGCAGCGAAACGCGACTACGTAAGTCTGTAATACAATTTATAAAGATTTTCTTACTCCAAAATATGTTGTTTGAGTTTGAATCATGTGTTCTAGTTTAAAGTATGTGCCTTTATGAGTTTATGATCATTTCCCAAGTTTGTTTATGCCAAATTGCTTACAAAAGAATTAAAAACTCTTGACAAAATGCAGTTGAATTTTAAAGAAATCGATTTTGTCATGCATATAATGAATAAATAATCCGGCGGCTCGTGCAATTTTGACACATTTTTCAAATATCACTCGTAGTGTTAATCATTAATTGCACTCCTTCCCGTGTGATTACCTATACAAATACCGTAACCAAACTAAAGTCGTACCGTAATATTTTGGGGCTTTTGAAGCGCGCAACAGAAATTTACAGTTCATATTTGGCGTGATCCATTACCTATGTATGGGTTCGTGTAGCTTGTAAGAGAGCTGTGCACGAGGCCCTTAAAACAGGGTCTTTCTTAACTATGCGACTGAGGGATCAAAGTCACTCCAGCACGCGTGGTCCCCCCTCACTCAACCATTTTGCTCCTCCCCCAGTCAAAGTCCCTTTTCTGGAAAGTATAAGCAAAACATTGGAAGAAAACATAACTTAGAAGGGAGTTTGCTACTCTAGTAACTGAAATTTGCTTAGTGAATCTTATGTCGATCCTGTCCTTTATCTTCAAATGATTCAATGTCTTTTTTAAAATGCTAAACATTAATTGTCGCAAATACCTTAAATTTTAAAAATTTCCAAGTGGATAGCATGTCCCAGACCCTATAGATTTGAGTTGTTGGAAGGCTACAATCTTTGACAATATAGATTGGGACAATCTAGTTTTCACATGCATTCGGTTGTAATATACCATTTCCTTATACATATTTTCCACCCCCCCCCCCCCACCCGTTTCAATGTTGGCGCCGCGCATTCAGACATCAGATTTTTTTGGCCCAACATTGAACTGGGGGAACGGGGGGCGCTATTCCTTTCAAATTATATGAAATTACAGCAGCTGTCCCATAGTTTCTGGTAAAGATAGGCTAGGCTAAACAAGTTAGTAACCAAGTTGGGGTATATACATAACTATACCATACAAGTACTTGAAGTACTTAACTGCAGATTCAGTCCATCTACAGTATAATGTAACGCTATATAGTTTCAGAAAACGCACGAAATGCAGTCCTGAGGGTGGAAAAAATACAAATATCTTACATCAAATACAAAAATCGTGCCTCTGTCCTGGAATAGATCATGCTATTGGTCAATGAAATGACAGATTGCAGATTATTATATAATTATTTGGATGTAGCACATATAATAACCCGCTTCCAGTTTCACTGTTGTATTTGCATTTCATAACCAAGTTATTTTAGACTACAGGACGTTCACATGCACTACGCCGGAGGAACATAATGACGCTACGTTTTACGTCTCAAATAATGAAAAATATTAAAAAATTAAAAAATAATAATAAAAAGTTAATAAACATATGCTAAATTAAAAAATAATAAAAAATGGTAAAGTGGAGCAAGGTAAAGCCGGTCCCGCTGTTTAAATGAAGCCGCCAAGTGCTCCGTTTTCATCTCTCTCCGTTTAGAAACCATGCTCAAATTGTTACGGCGAAAGTGACGTCTTCAAACAATTTCGCTCCGGTGTAGTTTGAACACGACGACTAAATGTGACTTTTCCGCGCCATTCTTAAACCGCTCTAGACTGCGAGCGGTCCCTCCTTTCCGTGAGTTAGGTTCCAGGGCATGCGAGGGACTGCCGACAACACATCAAGAAACGAAATACGCCCACTTTTCGCTCTTGTCATGTTGGCTCCGCCTTTGCATAAACATTACTTATATCCAATTAAATTAAATATATCCAATAAGGAACCGTTAATTTACGCCTGTCATGTTACGACATTCAGTCTGGAAATTATTTATGGCATAATTACTACATAGAAGATTTGATTGACAGGCACATCGCGGTCTACAAACCGCTCCGGCGTATTGTGAACGTAGTCTTATAGGCAAGTGAACTTGGTGTAAAGTAATCATTAATGATTAATCAGTCGTAATTATTTTGTAGGTATTCGACGGAAACGCTTGAAAGGTGATACATGGGCTTATAAAAAGATTTGTGAAGAAATTTTAAAAGAAGCTGATTTATAGAAAGTACTGTATTATATTTTATTTATGATATTTCACGATCACCATCAATGGGTAGGCGAAGACCTCTAAGGGAATGTCTCGGTGAAAAGGGAATTATTTACTGTCGGTTTCCAGATGCATTAGTAGGAAATGAACTTTGCTTGTTTACTTGGGATTTGGCTCATTCTCCCAGAATAACGAAGCTTTTGAAACTAAAATTGAAGAGCGTTCATTCACAATGCTGTTAACGTCGCGCAAGTTAAATAAAAAAGTATGTCGGCTATTCACACACACGCCCTTTCTAAAGCATGATTAATGATTTAGCCTTTACCATAGGAATATTTAGTTAGTTTTTGAATTGTAGTGTACATTAATTAATTAACCTATTTACTTCAAAACTATTTTGTACAAATATAATGAAACAAATTGGACGTAGAAAATTTTAGTCCTACATCAGTGCAGATAAAACGGTTTTACAGGCTATGTCAATTACTAAATTGATAACTTTAAACGCATATTTCTTTTCATAACACCTAGAATTAAGTTAAGTAATTGTGAAACGAAACGTTTGATTGTATTATAATTAATTTGTAATAAGAATTCAATTCTTTTCCATTTGCGGCATTATATTTTGTTAGTCGATCTCTTCAGGCGAACAAGCAGCTTAAGTAAACCTGACATGTAGTACAGCCGAAATATTTCCCACATTAAATTGGCCCAAAACATCGCATTTAATCGACTATATTTATCCATGAATCCAAAATCAACAAATTTTTGCTGACATCAGTAATAAGCACAGACTTCCTACTTAGTGTCAGTTATATGTCCCCATGTGACCATAATTCTCCAATCAGAAACTTCCTTCGTGGGCGAGCGATAATTTGAAAACAGTTGCCGTTGGTTATTGCATTTGAAGGCAAGGGTGGGTTGACTACAAAATTTTTGTAGTTCGCTATAACTACAGGTACTTCAAAAATTCTAATTTCCCAGGCTTGCCCAATTTTAGGAACCGCCTGCCATGCAGGCTACAACTACTGCTACTTTTGAACAAAGGTAGTTCGCTACTGACTACAGCTACTGCTTAAAAAATGTAGCGAACTATTTCGCTATTTTTAGTTTTACTGCATGTATTTGGAGCATCTACTAACTCAGGCTGAAATGTAACCTATAACAAATCGACTTACGAATAGCAACAATAAACACAAAGCAACATTTTTGTAAGCACTACAGTGTTCATGAGTGCAAATTGACTATTGAGTATTGATTTTAACAAACCTTGTTTCAATATCATGCATGCTATTCTATCAAGTTGCTAACAATTTTAAAAAGTGGCGAATAGAGATTCACTGTTTGAAATGTAGTCAACTACTTCAGCCTGCATGCACTGTTTGTCTGCATGTCACTACAATGCAATCAACCAGCTGATCAATGCTAAATACTAGTCAGTAGGAAATAAGAACAAGAAGCCGATTTTGAATCACATAATTAAAAAAAGCCATATTTGAGGTAGCCTGCACACAGACGTTGTAGGCCGTTTGCTGTGGCCTTGAAAAGTGCCTAGAAAACGATTTCCGTAGAGCATGTCTTGGAACTGAAATATTTTTACCGGAACTAACACTGTCGAACACGCTGAGTTCAAATCCGAAAAGTTCCCGCTCCGTAGACCTTGCGTTTTCTCGCAAACTGCTATTTTATTTTCTCTAATTTCACGATTAACTTTTTCTTTGTTCAACGACCAGTGGCGTGCTGGCAGGGGGGGGGCCGGGGGGCCATGGCCCCCCCAGCTGGCAATTTTTGGGGGGCGCAAAAATGAAAAGGGGGCGCCGATCCTGCGCCGAATTTTGAAAGTGGGTGGGAAAAAAACGCATTTGAAAAAATATAGTTACTTCCACCAAGAAAAAATGTGTTTATAGGCTTATAAACAGACTGAGCGCATAGGCGACAAAGTGATATATTAAATTACAGACTATTTTGTCTAACCAGCCAGTATTGCTACCTCACACGAAATCGTTCATATAGAAACATGATCAGTGATCACACGCAATGTCGCATTACCGGAATATTGGCCAGGTTTCGAAGCGATCACGGGAATTATGCCCTTTTTTGCTTGTATTATGCCCTTATATTATGCCTTTATATTGTTTCACGAATCACGAGAGCGGCGCAAATTAGATAGTTATGATAATGTAAAGTTGTGTACACAATTTAGTTGTTTGAACAAGAAACATCATAACTCATCGAGTAATGTGAGTAGTAAGATAATGCTGAAACGCGCGCCCTTTTGGCAGCCAGGCAAGGAAACCTTAAACGGCATGGTGTACCACTGACATCGACTCGCACCGATGTGCAGATGAACTGCTCAACTTTGCAGAATCTTTTCAAAAATCGAAGTGTTCAGTGATTTTTCATGAAGACCGAAAGAAGAAGAGAAAGATTCTGATTTAGACTCCGGTTCTGAATCTGAAACCGAAGACTACGAAGAAGAAACCGACATCGAGTCAAGCGACGACGGAACTGCTGAAGAACCAAAGGACAAGGAAAAACCATCATTTCTAGAAGCTCTGAGAATTTTGTCGAATCCTGATTACCACCTAGTTGATGCATTTCCAACTCTTTGTAAAGTTTACGCGATCGCAGTTGCAATTCCAATCAAACCCGCACACGTTCGTCTTTGTCTCAAGAAAAACTTGAAGCATTGCTACTTATGACCGGCACTGAACGGAAGATTTTAATGTCTTTGAAAAAGAAGCAGATTATTACCGCCTTGGAGGTCTGACATCAGAATTGTCGAAGGCGCTTATATGAAAATGTTTAGAAATGCTATAGAAATCGACAATGGTTATGGAAACATTAAAGACATTGGAGAACATCGATCGATCGATATGGGCAATACTTGACGTTATCAACATTCGATACAACACGTGAAAAATAGTACTAACTATCAAGTGATATACTGTATAGTATTTTAAAACTCTTTTTGTATGTTTTGACAAAAAACATGACAGATTCGTATGAATAAAGTGCAAGCACACCGTTTTAGTAAAACATTACAAGTTATTAGTGAGATCGGCGTTTATTATAAATCAAAATATTTTATACAAATATACTCAACGAGTGACTTTATTCCTCCACAATTAATCTAAAATAAAGATTTATAGTAAAACTGATACCGTACCAATTTAAGTTCCTCTACGGAAATTCTAACCAAATTGCAAATTTCGACTCGTTATAATCTCGTTTCCTGACCATCAGATTTCTGTCAAATCTTCCCCCCAAAGTCCAGGAAATGGCATTTCAGAGACTCTAAATTTAAAAATTTTCCGGGGGGGCATGCCCCCGTACCCCCTAGGAAAACCTCGCACCTGCGGCGCTCGGCTCGTGCCTTCGGCCCTCGTTTATCAAGCGTCACATTATAGGGGCGCATATTGGTTGATAGCCCACTGGCCCCCCCAGAAAAATAGTACCCAGCACGCCACTGTCAACGACACGGATGGATGATGACACATGAATGCATAACTCATCATGACTAATTCCTATGACCCAGTCTCTACAGTTAACAAAAGACCGTTTTGCTCATTTTGAGTTATGTAATTTGAAGCGCATTGGACGTAAACAACAAATCTTGTCTACAACTTTGGGAAGTTGCCGTTATCGCTTTCTAAAATTCTCAGTTTTGGCTCTATCTCTATAAAATTACAAGGACGTTAATGTTAAGTCTCTGGGCTATGTCGCTGGGTTAGGAATAATTCCTTGGCATGCGATCAAAATTTTTATACCGCGATGTAAAACGGTAATCTTATGTAATGGGTCAGCATTCAAATTTTCAACACAGTTTCTGAGACGTAATTCAAGAGGTAACTTATCATTGCATTTGAACTATTATACCAGTTGGTGTCACTCTGCGCGATAAGCGAATATTATCGGGAAAAGGGCTTCCATATACGTTGAAATCACCAAATATACAACTCATGGACACATTTCTCCACTTCGTCCTAAGTTTACAGAGCAGATTTTATACTTTCGTACTGTTCTTTGTCTTTAATGTGTACATTTATTCTTCTAGTTTAAGGTTATTTACTGATTGGTCCTGTCATAAGTCTTCAACTAGCAACCAATCGACAATATTTCATGTTAGCGTTGTCTTTGCCGTTACGTTGGCTTTGCGTTACTGTTGTTTTAAATACCATGATTGCGCTAAACGAGCTATTTATCAGGCCAGTGACATAGCCTAACGACTTAGCACTAACGTCCTTGTGATTTTATAGAGATATCGCTAGAACTGTGGATGTTAGATAGCGTTATCTGTACCTTCCCAAAGTTGTAAACGATATACAGGGTGTATAAAAAAAAACGCAACCTCGGAATTTCCTAAGAAATCACTTTGCAATTCTTAAGCATAAAAGATTTTGGGCCCCTGGGAATTGAAATCGGATTGTTAATAGATCATATTACTGTTGTTGTGCATTAAATAAATGCATAAATTTTGCTTTATACTCGCGTGTGCAGTAATTTTGACAGTTGTGCTATTTTAAATTCCCAGGCGCCTAAAATCTTTTGTCTTTAAAACAATGTGGATTTCTTGGGAAATTCCGAGGTTGCGCTTTTTTTGATACACCCTGTATGTTGTTTACGTTCAACACGCATAAGATTACATAACTCAAAATGATTCGAGCGAAACGGTCTTTTGTTAAAAGGAAGACTAGTTAATAGAAATTAGTCCTTTTGAGTGACATAAGAGTGTGTCATCGTCCATCCGTGTCATTGAACAAAGAAAAAGTTAGTCGTGTAATTAGAGAAAATAAAATACTAGTTTGTGAGAAAACGCAAGACCTATGGAGCGGGAACTTTTCGGATTTGAACTCAGCGTCTTTGAAAGTGCTAGTTCCCGTAAAAATATTTCAGTTTCACCACATGCACTACGAAAGTGAACGATATCGGGACGCAGCAAACGGCCTATTGTAGTTCTTACGCCAAGCGACGAAATACTACCGTCTGCTTACCCGAGCTGCATATTCAATTCCCTTTGTTTTAGGAGCCAATCATCTGGCAGTGTTAAAAAAAGTTAGAGCCAATTGGAAGCCGCCTTCTTGAGAGATTAGCTGCTGAGGAAAGCCCTTGCACATGAATTGGAATATATTGTTTGGGTTGAAACTTGAAATTTGTTTACTTGCGTGGATATATTTTGGAAACTATAGCGTTGAACTTCACGATGTTTACGTAGAATAATATTGTGATCATCTTCTCGCATGTTCAGCAAACAATCGGTGTATATAAAGTGCTAAAGCAATGCAGTATATAGGTGAAATTTAAATTTTGTTAACAATGACAAACAATCAATCGGGAAACTTGAGTATATCAGGATATGTCCAAATGTTGCTCTTGATACTTCCTATATGCCATGACTTCGACGAAAACTTCTAAAAGATTAAGCTCTCATTGTCATGTAGAAAATTATAGCCAAGTTAGAGTATAAACGTTTCGAAGTTTGGGCGAATTGGAAAATTCTTCACGGCGCAATTTTAATACAAGTTTCTCGGGTTTGTGTTGTGTTTATAGTTTACATTCAGAAGCGGTTGCTCAAACAGCAAATTAGTTTACTTTGAAGCTAATATTTTGCTTTCTAAGCCACAGTATTATATAAAATTTTCAGTCTTCCGAGTTCTGTTGGCTTATAAAGATAAACCGTTAAAATTTCAGCGAAATATATTCGGCATTTGATGCTGTCTGGCTAAGATTCATACAGCATAAATATGCCAATCCTGTCCGCGTTTTAAATATAACCGAACATCTTTAATATCCAAATCTGATCATTAATGGTGCATTTTATTACCTGGACAAGTATCAGTATCTTCAATTCAATTTATGTGCAATTTTGATCAAAATTCAACCGACGACTGCTTTCAAAATATATATTTTTATAATATAGTCATTCACCGTATATGAGCTGTTCTGCAATCTGATTGGTTGAATTACTCGCCGTATATCAGCTCATATACAGCGAGTAGCGAAAAACAAGATGGCGGTCCAAAAACTACACGAGTTTTGCGAAGCAGAAAAAAGGAAAATATTCGCTTTGAGAAAGATAATAGTACAAGCAAAAACTCTCAAAAAAATTTGACAGGTTAGCAAAATACATTTGTTACATAGAAATTAGTTTAAATACAAGTTTTTTAAAGAATTAATACCGAAACAACAGCGAAAAAAACATGTTCATTGAGAATATAAATTGTTCAGAAAAGTTTGCAACGAAAGACAAACGAATGTACACTCAACAAGCACTTACTATACTACCAAACATCTGTATATCTGAGCTTTTCTGTGAGATATACCGGTTCTAAAACCATTTCTTTCACTTCGTCTTCGACTTGTAAAACAAAAGTTAAAAGTATTTCAAATTTTCAAGGCCAAGCGGTTTTTGGCCGAACAAATTGTCAAGACATTGTAACAGAGGATAATTAATTATTGCTTCAGTTAATGGCTATAAAACAATTATATACCATTCGTTCTCGTCGTACATGGCTGATAGCCGACTTGGTGCTACGCACCTCGTCGGCTATCAGCTCATATACGACTCGAGCTCATGGTATAATTGTTAAATATTTATTCCGCTCCTAAATCAACTGACGTCACTTTCCAGAATTTGGAAGGTAAATTCTGATTGGTCGACGTAGCGGAATTCAGTTTGGCGCTCGGGTAAGCAGACGGTAGTATTTCGTCGCTTGGCGTAAGAACTACAACGTCTGTGAGCAGGCTATATTTGAGGAAGGTTGAGTTTCCGTCAACAAAATTAGCATTTTGCAACATTAAAGCAAATATCGCATCCCTCCAAAAATCGCGCAGGGATTTCTGTATAGCACTGCCAGGCCATCTCGTCTGATACATTGACACCGCAAGGCCAGCCAGCCCGGTTTACTGGGTAAGCCCGGTTCATAAGAAGGCCCAAATGTACACCTGAGGGGGTTCTCACGAAATGTCGAACTTTAATGTATTTAATTTTTTGAGGTATATTGAACCTTAATCCAAGAAAAAAATTAATCGCAGTAAGTGTTTACACTATCCCCTACCGACCATTGAAATTGTTTGGTGTTATCAAGTCTTAAATAGATAATTTTTAAGACGATTTTAGGATGATGTTAAGGGATATCTCGCAGCATTTATCCTAAAAAAATTTCAATATCACGTGTCCACCAGGTCTCATTTTGTTTTCGGTTTGTTCCTGGCAACATCAAATGTTCCTAGCAACAGTCAACAGTCAACCAGCATCAGTGGATAAATAGTTCGGCCGTTTCACTCCCCTCTATATTTTTTATTTTTTCTCCGCCGTATTTTAAATTTCGGATGTTTCTCGGTCGCCCTTCGGAGTATCATCGTGTAACATAAACTAATGTCAAAGATGAACATAAATTATCGCGCCTGTGATAAGCTAATAATATATACCGCTTTCAACATTCAAAATGGCGCCCGATGAAAACATTTACACGTAATTAAAAGGTTAGTATAAATTTACACAAATAGTTCTGGCGTGCTCCCTTGGATACTGTTGTTAAATGACAAAAGTGATTAGTTTAAAACGTAAATTTGATTACTAATTTCCGACTGCAAGCTACAGTAGGGTAGCGAACCATTACAGAAAGCGTGGAGTGGACATTCTCGTCCCCAGAGCCATTTTCACTTGGTCACTCGTTGAAAATTAGGCTCTGGGTTAGACGACTAAAGGGAGAGATCTGATTGGCTTTTCAGAGAAATGCTATTTCGCAGTTTTCGCTAGGAAAAATGATTCTATCAACATACGTCAACGCAAATACTTTGTTTCTTCGTAATACTTCACTTTGAAAATTGTTACGGGTGCTAAAGTGTCCTAATTCAAGACCATGCGCTTTCGAAACTACTGCAAGTTTTCTTGAACTTCCCGTTCCGTATGTCCCACGGCCTAGGGAGGACGCGCGCGGCCGAGAGGCCCTGGGGAGGAGGATGGGTTGGACTTGATCAAATTCCCTGACTCAAGTCTAGCTATTGACTCGACTCGACTTAAACCAGTGACTCGACTTGACTTGAGTGAAGCCGCTGACTCGAGTCGAGTGAAGCCACTGACTCGACTCGATGAGACACTGAAATGACTCGACTCGTGACTCGACGTGTAGGTGACTTGTTACAACACTGGTTTGCAAGCAGTACAAAAAGAACGGTGTTTGCGCCACACGAGACCGCCAAGCTCTCCGTTTTCAACTCGCCCCGTTTTAAAACCTTGCTCAAATTATAATTACGGCAAAAGTAACGTATTCAAGCACTTTTGCTCTGACGTAGTGCATGTGAACGCGGTGGATAATTGAGGTTTTTCTATACGTCGTTTTCAAACGTAGTGTGAACGCATTCTAGGGTTAATAAAAGGCTAAAACCCCAAAACAATATTGGTGACTATCAGGAATGAATAAGAAGTCTTTAACTTAAACGTACACTTCAAGCCTTATGTTTTGTTGCAAATAGATCGAAGTGAATTTTTGACGTGACTGAGCCCACGATGCCATGCGATGAATACCCAACGAGAGATTTAATTAAAGATTTAACATGCAGTCACATTATTCGTACAATATTGCATTCAGTGTTTAACACACCGCTTGAGCGTAATTTTTTATATCGCTTTCCGACAAGACACTCGCTTTATTTTAAAGGCAAAATTTGACTCCTATAGCTTTGCCTGCTGAACATGAATTTTAATGAAAGATGCAAATGAATCCATGTATGTAAATGAATCCAAGCTTTGACCGGGATCCAGTTTTGGCAGAATCCCAGCAGGTCCAGGAAATCTTCTCGGAGTAAGGTACCGGTCATCAGGGCCACCGAGACGGGGGCAGGGGGGCAAATTGCCCCGGGCTCCGAGGTGCTGGGGCTCCTGAAAATTTTTTGTTGGGCCCCGGTCTTTTTTGTGTGTTAAATATTTCCGCGCAAAGGACAAGATATCTGTTTTTTTGGGCTAAGTACCAAAATTTGTCATGAAAAATTGAGATAAAGTCCCTAGAAAGCAATTGCAACGTAATCGTCCTGAAAATTTTTTTACCTAAAAAGTTGTCGACGGGGGGGGTTGTTAAATAGGGGCCCCTAAAAAAATTTGCCCCGAGCCCCCGCCAACCTCTCGGCGGCCCTGCCGGTCATTAATTATGGAAGGGGGGAGGGAAAAAATAGGGGGATATGTATAAATAAATTACTAGAAAGGGGGGCTATTAAATTTTT
>CACRXK020011538.1:0-15829 GCA_902702795.2 Paramuricea clavata | reverse complement strand
CCCCCCCCCGACGCCGTTGTTATTTACCTTTAATGATAAAACCTCTTCTTCTTGTTCGGAATGAACAGGCAAATGTTGCAATAAGTTGTTGCCTTCACAATAAAGTTCACGCAGTGGTAAGCAATGCAACTATAACAACAGAGAATATTAAGAATATATATTTCTACGGAGCGTTAAGTTGCTGGAGTTTTCAAAGATCGCACTAACAAGTTACTGTAGCTTTTGGACGAGTTCTAATGTAACTTATTCAGGGGCCGATTACATGGAGGTTTTCAGCTCGGGATGAAATTTCAGCCCGGGGCCCCTATAAACTCAATATAAAATGAATTTTACGATTACATGGAAAAAATTTCAACCCGGCTGAATTTCAGCCCGGGTTGAAATTTTCATCCGGACCCGGTTTATGTCACCCGGGATGAGATTTTCAGCCCTGTCAACCGGGATGAAATATCCCATGCATGTAATCGCAAATAATTTCAGCCCGGGCTAAAAAAAATAATCGTTTAAATGACTTTATTTTGCGTTTCGTCTCATCTTTCATACTTTATATGCAACCACAGTCTTACACAAGTCAAATAATCGACTAATTGGCGTTTTAAATGCTCAAACAAGCGGAATATTGCCTTTTGTGATATCGTATGATTTCAGTCTGGGATAACATTTCAGCCCGGGTTTGTTTACTATACAAGGGATAAATATAGCTCTAGTTTAAAACTCAGCCCGGGCTCAAACTGCAAAGGTAATCGTGATGCTATTTCAGCTCGGTTTACCGGGCTGAAAACTCTCCATGTAATCGGCTCTTCAGTTTCTCTCTCATTGGTGAGCGCCGATTTCCCAACAGGCTATTGTGCAATTGAAAGGGGATCCGAGGTAGCCACGATTTAAACTTTAACAACTTTATCGAAACCACAATATAAGAAAAATTCAAACAAATGGCTTAAAAGGGAAAAATGCGAACGGGACGGTAAACTAAGCATGGCCAGAAATCAGAGACAGTCAGCGAAATGTATTGCGGGCGCACAAATTCGCTAAATTCTGCAGCGTCAGCATAATACAGACAGACATATATAGGCTTGATAGGCGTCTCAACCGAACTTCGGAGCTAATTTTATATCAGTTAAAGACCGTGGCAACTATTTCCTTATTTACAGTATTTTAATTGATTGAACACAATAGTTCCTAAGTCCAAAACTACAAAAGTACATCAAAATATAGTGAATTTCACAGGATTTAAATTTGACTTTGGCGCGATTTTTTCCCTATTTTGGAGCCCCCTGTCCTTTATAAACAAGAATCAGCGGTTGTACGTACAAATGTTTTCAAAATGGTTGACAAGAACCCACGACAACGCTTTTAAAACGTTCATAGTTTTGGGATTTCGCAGTGCTTTGTCCAAAACACTTGGTATTAGCTTACAGTTCTCATGAAATACACGCTATTTTAAATGCATTTGGCGGAGCGCGTACAAGCTAAGATGAATCTAAATCAATGCAAAAGGAGAGATCAACTGTCGTACAAGAAATGTAGACGTAAACAATTCGTCTTCGAGCTCTTGGAGCAACACTACACTGGCCTCAACTTGGTAAACAATGGGGATTTTACTGTACTTAATAGGAGTTTACATTGCGAGATTATACTGTAAAATTGAGTTACTCGGGCGGAATAATGGCAAATCGTGACACGTCAAGAGTTACGGGGAACACCCGTCGAGGTATTTTGTACATTTCTAGACGTAAACATTTTGAAAATTATATTTTGTTTCAGCATGCGCATCGCATTTGTATGATTATAGTATTAATTCTTAGCATTTCCGCCATCTTGAATTCGCAAAATTGGTCAGTTGTGCGCATAGTTAGCAGCCATACTGTCCCGAATTTCTGGCCATGGTACGTCTAATTCCGGTACACTAGTGTTGGAGAAGATAAGGGCTTTATAGATGGAAATATCGAGTGCGAATTTTGTACATATATTAAACCTAAACAGGAGCAGTTGCGAAAAATGGAACTACTGCATGTATACACGGTATGCCCTCTGACAGGAATCGGACCTGCTGCCCTGTGATTCCTGTGCAGCGCTCTATCCAACTGAGCTACAGAGGCCAGCTGTCCAGCTCTAATCGCAAGTTTATGTACGCCCGTATTCTAAAAGCTCACTCACACTCAATGAGTGGAGGTTAAGTCTGAGCTTCTCTTGAGTGTCAATGCTGTTTTTGAATAGCTGGAGGGCGAGTAGTCACCGAGTAAGGTATGACACTAGCCCTCCGGCTATTCAAAAACAGCATTGACACTCAAGAGAAGCTCAGATTAAACCTCCACTCATTGAGTGTGAGTGAGTGTGCTTTTAGAATACGGGCGGTAGTGAATTAGACTTACCTCAACCGGGAAGTATTTGATCAAATTGCAGGAAACATCCAAGCATTCTAATTTAGAGCATTTTGACAAACCCTGTATAAATATAAGTAATTCCATGGTGGCTCATGTTACATTTTGAACAAAACTATCAGTCTAGAGTAATTTTGATCTGGTGCAATAACTAATGTATATTTTTCTATTAAGTTTATCATTTCAAAGTTGTATCTTGAAAATTCAATATTGTTCATGTGTCTTGCAACAATAATTTTTTTAGCAAGTATGACGTTGTTCAGGCCGGATGAATGTACTGCAACGTTAACTTTGATAGAAGTTTCAGATTTTTATGCTTAAAGAGATTTCTCACCTGTCTATTCTTAAATACAGGGTTTGTGGTCCCTAACATTAAAGATTTGGATGTAACTAGAAGTTACTATCGCAAGGAAAGTGCTGCCTCACCAGCAAAGAGATGACACCATGCGCAATTTGCTGAATAATGGGCTGTTTATACGATCCCGCTTGCCAGGACGAGAAATGGGGCGGGATGATTTCAATGCATTGAAATGAGTCACAGTGCATAATTCAGCAAAAAAACTTATTTTCTAGAGATACACATAGATTATAGCATGAACTGTAAACAAAAGATTGTTCAAGCAGCAATAATAATGAACTTGAACTACAAAATCTTGTCTGTACAATATTTGAGTTCTGTTAACCAGCATTTAATTTACTTATTTACTTTGCCATCATACTAATACATTCATTGGCTGGGAAACCACAACAGCTATTGCTAATTACAGCAATAAAAGCTAATTAGCCTAGTGACTTATTCCAATACATCAAATATCATCCCACCTTCCATCATGTGGACAGCCCTAAGACACCTATGTAAAAATTGTTTAAAATGAGCCTGAAGCTTTGGCACAAAAATGAAAATGCCCTCAAATTTCTGGTAGTTGGACGAAATCCTGGATGTAGTATAACCTATAATATGATCAAATCTATGTCTTCCGCAGAAGATTACCTCGGGAAGTTCGGTGATTCTGTTCTTGTACAGTACAAGTCGCGTCAAGTTTTTGAGAAATGCGATATTTTCGGGAAGACTGCAAAGTAAACAGAAAATATAACGTGGCGTAATAATGAAATAGAGAAGGTCAAATTAAATGACGACAACGAACATACCAATAAATAAAGAACTTAACTTTTTTTTAAAGAAACGTGTTTTTGAAAAGAATATGAAATCAACAAAATTAATATAATTTAGACTCACCTTAGTCTGGCGACTTGATGCGCCCTATTTTGCAATTTTATTCTGCTTAGTTAACGCAAGACGATTTTATAGCCTACTCGCGCAACAGGGGTGGAAAATGTATTGGACCACGGGACCATTAGTTCCAGAAAACTGTTTTGAGGAATGTTTCCCCAAGAAAGAAAAACGATAATAAATTTGCCTTAGGATCAGACCCTGATATATACATGCATGTTATCTAAATTAATTTTATGTTATATTCCTTATAGCATTTTTAGTATTTATATAGTGCACTGAAACTAATTTTCTCCTGGTAAATACAGTATGACATACAGTTTGAAAACAGTTGCAGCGTCCGAGTATTGATTTATATTACGATGTTCTCTTGCGGTCCCAGATCCAAAAAGTAAAATACTTTTTCCACCCCGGCTTGACAATAGAGAAAGCCACGGTGCTGGCACTCGGAATTATAATATACACTGGGGGAGAAATTAAATGTATATTATACTTTTGGTTTCTCGAGTTTCAATTTCAGAGAAACAGTGAGATTCGAGAGGGAAAAAACACTAACTATTTCCCGAGGGAACAGACTTTTAGTGGGGTTTTTTTTTTTTATCTAGCGACAAAGAAAAAGTCAACAATTGCATTTCATGACAAAAATTCTATAGAACATAGTGTAAACGAGTTTAAAATTAAAAGAAGCTACTTAAACGGTTTCGGCAGCATATCCTGTTGCCTGTTGTGTATCTCTCTTCTCTTTTACACAAACTTGGAAAATCGTAGTTTATAAACTTGCGAGTTGCGCCGCCATTTTGTTTATTTATGTACTATTTATTAAAAGCACTTGTAGTCGTGTTTTATCAGATATAAAACGCGAGGCGCAGGCTTTAAAATACGACTACAAAAGAATACTAATTAGGATGAGCCTTGTCAGATATAAAGTCACTCCACGTGACATGTTATGGCTGACATGATTTGCCACCAGGTTTATGAATTTTTAATGAGTATTTTAAGTACTTATGGGGGGGGGGGGGCACATATAGACGTCGCGGGGCGACGATGTGGCCACAAATCACCCAATCGCTAAATCACGTTTGGTGTTCACCCGAGCTATATATAACAATTATCATTTAAATACACCTGAAGAGAAGGGGATGTGATGAAGTGATGATCATCACCGAGGGTAATATTTCGCCGAATCCCCCGAGCGAATCGAGGGTCTATAAATGATATATTACACTGAAAATTAAAAGCCTCCAAGTTAAGAATATAAAACTTGCCACATATAATTTCGTGCATACGATGGGGTTATTTTTAATTAATTTAATTAATGCAAGTATTTGGCACTTTTCCGTCGAATCACATATCGTTTGGAATATTAATGAAAATATTTTTCAAAATTTGCTTCAAAATTTTCAAAACAGTGCTTTCTTTGAAGTTTAAAGGCCCATTTAATTGCGATTTTCTCCTTTTGGAGGATGTGAAGGAGTAGATTACTTACTCCGAATGTTGTTGTTATGAGACTGATTTCATAACCTGGAACATTTATACCTGATCTACTCCTTCACATCCTCCAAAAAGGAGAAAATCGCAATTGAAATCGCAGCAAAAATCACCCGACGTGTAAATAGGCCTTAAAACTCATTTAAAATTTTTGCCTGCTATTTTGTTTGCGTGATCGCTGCGCGTGGTTTACGCGAATCATATATTACCCGTGTGATATGATTAAAACTACCCGTTACGTCAAATACGATGACGTATTAAGGCGTGATTCGATGATAAATTTTAGGGTTGCACCGGATTTCAAATCCGACCGGAATTCCGGCCGGATTTAACGAATTTTCCGGCATCCGGTATCCCGCCGGATTTGGAGAAAATCCGGCCGGATTTAAATTTCTGTTTTCACCTTAAAAAATTCACCAAAAATGGGATGATAAACCATTAAGTTATTAACAAAAAATATTTAAAAAAGCTTTAAACACAATCAAAAATCTAAACTGACACTAACTAAAAATAGTAAAAAACATAAACCGCCATTTTCAATACTGATTTATCCACATTTGTCCCCATTACCAATTTATTTTAAATCCGGCAAATCCGGCAGGAATTTTTGTCCAAATCCGGTAAATCCGGTTCCGGCAGGATTTGAAAATTCCAAATCCGGTCACCCCTAATAAATTTCATGCTCACGTGGCACAAACGTACTGTATAGCTTTCCGATTGGACACTTTGAATCTGAGGTGTCATATACCTTTCTATGGAATTGTCAGCCAAATGTATATCAGTTAAAGTAGTCAGGTGACATATCTCATCTGGGACACCACGAAGTTTATTTTTGTTGGCACTCAGAAATTGCAGAGATACCAGCCTAAGAATGGCACAATATTTGCACTGAGTAACTCGGCACAATGTAAAGAGACCGCTATAAATTGTCTAGTTCTTATAAAATGCTAATCGTAAATTCCTACAAAATACCTGTCAATTTCTGGAGGCAAAGATGTTAGCATGTTTTCGTTAAGGTTTAAAAATGTTAGCTGTTGTAAGTAACCTGAAATAAAAAAGATCATTATTTATATGTAAATAATTTCCAAAGGCTGTTGCTCACGACTTGTTAACAAGTTGTTGAATTGCAGGACGATAACAAGTTGTTGGAACAACTTCTCACAAATCTGTTGAATTGAACAACGTTGTAGCAAGTTGTCAACAAGCCGTTGACAACTTGTCAACATGCAAACTGGGAACAAACAGTGCGAGCATATGTTGATTAACAAGTTGTTGAAACAGCATCACATGGTATAAGTCTGCTGCAGGTTTGTTACAAGTTGACCGTTTTTACATGCAGTCGTTCCGCAATGATATGATACACGAAAACCCGTTCCAGTATTTTAAGTTCAGTTGTAGCATGTACTTTTGATTTAGTATTCATCGTATTCTTGGTCAGGGCTGTGCTCCCATGCAGACAATTATACTAATCAAGGAGATAAAATTTGTATGTTAAATTTAACAAAACATTTTCCGTGTTGATATACAGTTATATCAACACGAATGAAAACTGGGAAAACGAGAAATTGTGTGGAAACACGACGCCAGAAGGGCGGAGTGTTTTCACACAATTTCGAGTTTTCCCAGTTTTCATTCGTGTTGATATAACTGTATATCCATACGGAAAATATGTTTTATATTTGTTTTATAATATAACACAAAGAAATATAAGGAAAGAAATTTTCCGACGTTTCCGTGTTGACATCGAGTTATATTCTCGATTTACATAAACTTTAACTTTGATTTTCTCGACTTACACAACGTATTTTTTGAAAATTACTTCGCCAATGAACTTACTAGATCGATCATTTTTGAAGCAATTTAAAACATTTGCAGTGCGTGTTTTATCAGACCTAAAGATAGTCGGCTTCCCCTCGTATCTTTATATCTGATAAAACATTGCTGCTCTTCTTTTAAATAGTACATAAAAGTTTTAAATATCCCAAGAAAGAAACAAGCTAACTAGATACTAGTTTACTTGGTAAAGTATTTTACTAGTCATTTTATTTTTTACTGAATGCAATCATAAAAAATGGTGTGAAATTTCGTTGCAAATTAAGCACTTTAAAAGTGCCCTTTTCCAATGAATTGGCATTCATCACTTGCCTCAGAATTCAGGAGATGGTATTGTGCTCCCCACCCAACCCAGTACAATTTTTGTTCATTACAATATATTGTACCATATCACGATGCGTTTCTAAGTTCTAACCTCACAAAAAGATACAGGGTACACTACTGAAAGGTGTCCCTTTTTAGCAGCTAGGCCCCTTCCCACTTTTGATGATGATGATGATGATAATACTTTTACTTAATTAATATTTTTACCATACTTAATTAATGGAAGCTCATATATTCAAACATATCTATACTTACATATAATTCTAGGAGATAATGTTATGATATTATTTGAAAACAAATGAAGCTTTTTCAGATTGATAAGGCAACATAATTCTGCTGGGAGTTCGTCCAAGAGGTTATTGCCAAGATTCAATGTTTCAAGCTAAAAGCACAGATCGAATCAAGTCAGTCTAACATGTTACATCATGAGGCAAATTGACAGAGCCATGCGCATGTTTATCGAAATTAAGCAACCACAAAGAAATTTGAGCATATGGCTTGCATTCTTTTCCGGCACTTTCAACATACAATTATAGACTAGCTTGAACTCAACCTATGTATAATAGCTCTGCTGAGTTTAGTTGCATGGTAATTCTGCACCAATGGAGAGCAAAAATACGAATTTCCCATGTCAAGGATCTTTGGCGGAAGGCTTAACTGAGCTTATTAATTAGCTTAGTTAATGCAAGGCTTAACTAACGTTATCTAAGCTTATTAATCCTGTTTAAACAAAGAACTTATTAAAGGAAATCAAGTTCTATATTATTAAAAGTAACTTATAAAGTCCGTTCTGCGCATCAGTTCTGCTCATAACAAAGGGCAATCCCATAGATATAAACAATTGCCCAAATTTTGCATCTTTCAAACTTTTTTGAATTGAAACGTCTAGATTACATCCATTTACAAGCATAGCGAACCAGAAAAGTGTTAGATATTCAGTTAGTATATCATATTTTACAAATATAGCACTTCAAAATGTAAACAAAGCGTTTGTTTACATAATTCAATCCGGATTTAAGAGTCCAAGATCAAGAGATTAAAACATGGACTTTTCAAATTTTACATTCTTCAATCACTAAATAAATTACAATTGCTACATATATGAAGATTGCTGTCTATGCAATTAAAAAAAACTACAATAATATACACAAATTATAAAATGTTTCCATTTTTATAGCGTCCGTAACCTAGCAACAAGCATACCTGACAGATCGCGGCGAATTCCGCAGGCAATGTGCGGATTTTATTATTTTTCAAGTCCAGCATCTTCACATTGGAAAGCTTCCCAACCAAATTGGGAACTCCGGCGAGATTTTTATTGCTTAAATTCACAGATTTCGCCCTTCCTTTAAAAGCATGGAGCAAAATAATATCCGCCATTGTTTGTGAGCCAGCGATGCTGACTAACAATACAACGAGATACTTCATGTCTTAGGTCTTTCGCCTCGCCTGCCTTTTAGGTGTTCCGCGGCGGGCTGACCGTATGCACGCAGGCTACATTGTTATTTTGAAGTATGGCATTTATTAAACTTGCTCATACGTGGATGTTGATTGGTTGATATTCGGCAACTTTTCCAGTTTTGTTCCATTTTACTAAATTAGATACGTCAAAAGCAATAACACAAATATAGTTCGAAAGAAAAGAAAATATAATTTTATAAAGAAAATAATTGAAATTCAGCGCTGTTCAATAATAACTTATTTAGTTTATGTTTAAAAGTGTGTTTTGCTGTGGTTTGTACGTAATTTAAAGACGCAATGAGCTTTAAAAAGTCTGGTAGTTCAAATATAAAATCATTTGTGAGCGAAGAAGAAGCACAAGATATAAACGAGAAACGACAGCAAGAATGGGAGAGAGTCAGACAACCTGACGACCCTTTAGGTAAGACATATATATATGATACATTTGCAGGACTACATCATCAAACTACCCGAATAATATACAGTGAATGTAGCTACCAAATGTCAATAGCCCTACAGACAATAGCTGAAAGCATTTAGATTCAGAGCAAAATTGTAATTTAATTGCCCATAGCAAATTTAGCATTTTAGTGCAGTGTGCCAGGGCCCGGAGTGCTGGACAGCCGGAGTTCTGCCGGTACTCCGGTGGTTTTTGGGTCGGCCAGCAGGCCGGAGTTGCAATGTTCTCTCCAAGCTCTGGCTTGAAAGTCAGAATGAGAAGAAATTGTGAACTGTTTGTGCCAGCTGAGCAGGTAGTATGTGTGCCATGAATAATAACAAAATTTTTGTTTTTAGAAATGCCTGAGAAATACAAGGAGAAATTCGACGTTTTGAGTGAAGGACAAATTCCTCCTTGTATTTTTCTAGTAGTATCCCTACAATTGAAAGTTTTGTTAGAACGAGAAAAATGTGACAATTTAGTAGAATTAGCATTGGTTACAAATAATGGCAACATTGAATTTGCTGAAGGTATACATATGATCTGAAGTCACATCCGCAGGGCTCGAGTTTAGCGGTGGCCACTGGCCATCGATGCCCTGCTTGTTGGCCGCTATGCCCTTTGAAATATACTGAAATCCATGGCCAGTAGTGGCCTGCCTTCAACCCCAGACTACAGTACTTAGGCTTTAGAATACCAAGTGTATGATTTGTAAAATTGGAAATAAATTTAAAATAGTATTTAAATGCACCTTTCCGGCAGTCTGTTTTTAAAATCATGTAATAATGTATTAAAATATCCATTGTTTTGTTTGGCATTTTTTTTAATATTGTTGCTGTTCTGTATATTTTTCTTGTCTCATGGTAACTCAAATGTTATTTGAAACTTCAAAATAGCAACTGAATTAAATTTTCAAACTTAGCTTTGAATCCTGATGCCCTGTGTACTGGCCTTGATGCCTTGAAAAACTTAGTAACATTCAAGGACAAACTGGCCTTGCTTTTCTTTCGCAGCATGCATCTGTTGTGTCAAACCAAGTCATTATGTCTGTGATTTATCTATCACAGGAAAAGTTTTATTAAATTGCTGGTGTCATGCTTTAATTTATATGCTGTGCCATCATGTCATCTTACCTTGGGGACAACATTTTAAAATTAAGGTGAATAGTATCCACCGCCACTATCTGGTTACAGACTTTATCCCCTGTGCTCTGAATCAGTGTGGATTTTGGAGAAAGAAATTTTAGAGCGTAAATTATGTACATTTATGTACATGTGAAAATACAACTTCAATAAGCCATCTGGCAGGCATAGAACCTGTGGCCCTGCTATTCTGGTGCTGGTAGGGGGGTGCTCTGCCAGCTCTGGTGCTGTGTTGTGTTGGCCATGTTGCCGAGTTGTGTTGGCCATGTGTGCCGCCCGCCCATCAACTTGCTTCACTACTGCAAAGTCTTGCTTGACTACTGTATTTGAATTGTAATTGTTGTTCACAGTTTGCTTATTATCATGTTATTACTCAAATTACTGTATCTCATTTTGCCTCTAATAACTTTTTGCTTTATCATGAAAATAGCACCCCACCCCCCCTGCCCAGGGCTAGGGGGGGGGGGGGTGCACACCCTCCCGCACCTCCCAGTAAATCCATCCCTGCCCTACTTTATTATTTTACTCTGTCTAAATGCCAGGCTATTTTTCTCTGTCTAATGCCAGATGATTTTACTTGATCATCAAAGGAAGAGCAAGCTCAATTGGTTAAAATTCATTAAATGAATATATTTCAGAGTGTCCAGATGTGGAACCACGTAGTTTGTTTGAACAACTTCAGGAACAGAAGGAAAAGACGCAACAAGAACATGATGAGAAATACGATATAAGTAAGACAGATGAATAATGAGTTCACTTCTCTGCTAATCCCCAAGTATAGTACTACAGACATCACTATACTAACCTGAGTAACCTCCCGATGAAGGGTCTTGTATTTTTTAGGTATTTGCATCCCTATCAACCAAAGTTTTGCAATAATTAAAAAAAAAATAGTGCACTATATCTAATTGTTTTCTGCACTGTGACCTATGTGTGAAATTTTGCACGCAAAAGCCTTTCAATCAATGTACCAAAAATAAAAAAGTTCATGTATTTTTGCCGAAAAAAAATTTATGGAAGGAAATGGTATTTTCCCGTTTTTTAATAAGAAATAGCATTACAGAATTTTTTATATTTAAATTCGCATATTGTTTGTCTATGTTGTAAGGAAAATTATAGTGCACGAAATTATAGTAACTGTGCTTCTTTTCCAACTATACACAAAGCAACATTCTATTTTAGAGTTAATTTTGTATGCATGTGTTGCATTAAGCAACGAACTGTACTGTGTTACCAAAACTGACATAATTTGAAAGCAGAAACATTGATTTAGAAATAGATGAACATCCTGATATCTGCTGCATAAAACCTAAAAATATGACGTTTAAAACTATCAGCTATTATATGCACCCGAAGTTTTGCAAACTGGATCGAGCCCTACTGCTTTCCAGTGAAATTTAGCTTTTTCATAAGTATAGAATTTAAGGATTTTTTTGAGGACATGCAGTAGTATATATCACAAAGATCTTCCCTCAAAGATGCGGGAAATATTCTTATTGTGAAAATTCTCAGAGTAACCTAGTAATGAATAATTAAGGCATGGTTTTTTTTCTATTTTGACATTGAAGAAAAAATGTTCCGTGGAATTGACAATGATGAAGCTGTATTTCTCGAATTTGCTTCAAAACAACAAGCCGAGATTGATGGCAGGAGATTTGCTGTCACTGCAGAAGTAAAAGAATTTAGAGTATCCTTTTTTTGACCATGAACACCTCAAATTTGAAATGTTACATAGTATTCAGGCAGGCAGGCAGGCAGGCAGGTAAAGAAAGATGAATGCCCCTACAAAATATTGTTTTTTAAAGTTTATGTCCTACAACCGCCTGTAGGCCCTGTACAGTTGTACTGTACCTCTGGTTGGCTGTTTCTGGTTGGCTATTTCCGTTTTGATTGGTTAATGCTAAATAGATAGTGATATATTTAGTGTTTGTAACACAAATTAGATTGCCGTAATTTGCGCGTGTTTTTATGCCTTTGGTCCGTTAAAGTTTTCGTTTGCTGCGAATCTAGGAGTGGCATGTAGATTTATAGTACATGTGGGGTTTACAAATTGGACTGGCCAGTTAAAATTAATATATACAGTAAGTTAGATTCTTTTAACACCGTGAAATCAGAATGAGGTTTCAAAGCTCCAGACCGTAGCCAGCCCAGCAACCTCTGTGACGGAGGAGAAAAAGAAACCAAATGTATCACTGGGGAAGAAGAAATCTCAAGTGGAACTCTTGGCAGGATGTATTAAAACCAAACGAAAAAGGCGAGTTCATCGATGGTGTTTTCTCGTGCATTTTGTCCCAGAATAAAGGCCACACACAGACGGGCAAGTTTTCCTTGACGAGTTTTATTTACTCGTGTGTACGGCAAAAAATTGGCAATTTTTCCTTGCCATATGGAGCCTTGTTCCAAAGCTAGTCATACCAACTTTCGGACAAGGAAAATGTGATTTTTTCTGTGGTGGTGTTGTGTATAGTCAGGTTAATATGATGTTTGTGGTGTTACTCTGAGTGTATATCCACACCGAGCAAGCTTGAAAAATATGCCTGACCACGGTGGGAATCGAAAGAATACTAGCCTTTGGAATACTAGCCCAATACTCTGCCAACTGAGCTACGCAGTCAGGACTGTTCGAATATGTGATCAGATTTCGGAACTGAGTCTAGTTTCTTTGATATTATCAATGTAATCTAGTAATATGATTTTTCTGTGGCGGTGTTGTGTACTCAGCAGTGGCGAAGCTAGAAGTCGTGCTGGTCGTGCTGAGCACGAGTAAAATTTTTTCAAAGAAATTAATTTTTTAGTCTTAAAAAAAATTCCCCCAAAATTTTAAAAATGATTCATCGTACACTTGCGTCATCTATTAAGTGCGAAATCCTTTCAAATCCGGTGATTTTGCGCTGATTTTAAACCAATTCAAGGTATGATTGCGTAGTTTCACCCGACCGCGGGTTAAAGCACGACTAATGGGTAATCCGCCCGTTAGTAGTGCTCTCGTCAGGCCAGCACGACTAAATTATAAATTCCAAAGCATTCTATTGGCTAAATTGCTCCTCGCGCATGCGTATCTCGCCGAATTTTATCTTCTGGTCGTGCTCATCTTCGAAAGCACGACCAAGTTAAATGCCGTAAATTATTCAGCAATTCTGTCGAGATTTATTCAAGTGATCTTGGTTATGTATCTATGGAAATTGACCAACGTCAATCGAGTGAATAGTAGGAAGGCCATGTTGATTTGGATAGAATATTTCTGGCTTCTAACAAGATATTTTAGCTCACGAAATGCATGTGAACAGACTCGATTGTGTATTCTACTGTATTATAATGGCGAATATAAACAAGATTTGTGAATACCTTTCCTATTGATATAAATATATTAACTACCAGTTCATTTGCTTTATTCAAAAGTGCTTATATAATTGGAGGTTTACAGATATACCAAATATCTAAACAGTGTATCTTTCAACATTAGGTTTCTGCTTCAGATTTACAAGGTCCTTGTAGACACTATACTATAGTACATTACAGTTGACCTTTACGCAATTCCAAATGAAAGATCATATTACAGCACTCAGCAGGGTATTAAAATGTACACATACAATATTCTCCTCTTTCTTCTGCCAATATTGGCTATATTGAGCGACATTTGCAGATAAGTTTAAATATATAGTGAAATAAAATTAAATTTTGTGGAAATACAAATTTCAAAAACAAGAAGTATTAAGAATTTTCCTCTTTATATCACACTTTTTTTGTAGCTTTCTTTGCATGAATTTCACCCTGAAATCGCAGGAAATGGCCATTCCAGACTTTGAAAATCAAAATTTTCCCGGGGGTGCATGCCCCCGGACCCCAGGTGAATATGATCAAAATCATATTACTAGATTACATTGATATCGAAGGAACTAGACTCATGCAGTTCCGAAATATCACATACTCGAACCGACCTGACGGGGCAGCTCAGTTGGCAGAGCATTGGGCTAGCATTCCAAAGGTCGTAGTTTCGATTCCCACCGTGGTCAGGCATATTTTTCAAGCCTGCCAGGTGTGGATATACACTCAGAGTAACATCACAAGCATCAAGGAAAATGTGTTCGTGTGCATACGGCCGCCAAGGAAAACCGCCCTGTAGCTATTGTTCATTAATCAAAGTAATTTTTCAATTGCATAGAAGTGAAGCTGATACCAGCGAAGACGAAAAATCCGACGATAAATTATTAACTACTAGTCCAGGTACAGATGCCTAGTGCTGTGAGTAACTTAACATTACACGTTTACATGCATGCTGTGATTTTTCGTGTACGATTTTTACGTATTCTAGCGTTTGTAGTCGAATAAGCACGCGTATAAAGAAGTGGTTGCATTTCAAATTTCACCATAATCTGAATGAAGAGGAATTGTGACTTCAGCAGCAAATTTCATACGCCAGAATGAAAGTTTTTAAAAAGTCCTTGAATTTCACCTTCACCAAAGGGTGGACGTGCTGTTATTTTATGAAACAAGTTCCAACAAGAAAATATTTCTTTAAAAAAGAAATAATGTTTCGTTCCAATATAATTGTAGAAATACCAGACGTCTGTAATTAGCGGTTGTGACCATAGATCACTTGTATATGTCGAGCAATGAAATTGGTTCATATATTTTGTGAGGTGGGCGGGTTCTATAAATTTTCATTACCCGGAGGGGCCGAGCGGTCCAGAAATACAGTTGTAGTATTTAAAATGAAGAAAAACAAAGAAAACTATATAATAAATATATACCGCTGTTGAAATACAGTTGTAGTATTCAAAATGAAGAAAAACAAAGAAAACTATATAATAAATATATTGGCGCTTGAATACTTCAAATATAAATCATCGTGCCTGTAGATTTTGACCTGAAGTTCAGGCCCTAGATTTTGATTGGTTGCAAGTTCACATAAACAACAGTTTTAAAAATAGCTCGGTGAAGGGCTCAAGGGGACAATAATAATATAAAGGTCAAATGCACGTAACAAATCCATTATCGATTTCTTCGAATTTCTTTTCTTTTATGCTTTATGGCAGAAAATAAATCGAACAAATAGTATTTTGAAGGTCTTTATCAAAATCTTTGACGAATTTTGGACACACGACGCCGAAAGAACAGCCAAACTAGTCATCTATTCGAAAGTTTGTTGTTGACAGCCAAGATGTTCTGCCAACTGGCTTCGCCGGCAAAAGTCTTATTTTTAATATCAGGTCCTGCCGGCGTTGTTTTCTGAGCTACATCGCCTTCTTCGTGGTACGATTGAGAATTTTATTGTTGTTGTTGTTAGCCCGTTAAAGTATATCCTTGGTATATATCCGCGTCCAGCAAGTTGAGACCTTGAGAAAGCTTGGCAGTCAAGCTGTACACAGAACTGAATAATTGAATCTTCGTTTGCTGTTCGGTTAAATAGAGAAACTGACTCTTAATTATATAAAAGTACCTTGAATTTTTAAGTTTAATTAAAAAGCAAAATGCGCACTCTGCGGACATGTTCATGAGAATATAATTTTTTTGTGTAACGAAATCTATA
>CACRXK020011537.1:0-16200 GCA_902702795.2 Paramuricea clavata | reverse complement strand
ATATTTTTCCTGTGGGATGTCCATAAACGCCGTGTATCCATAAAAATATGCTTTCAACTTGCAAAAAAGGTATAAAAATCGCTTAAATTTTGCAAAACACTCTAAATCTCTTAATGTTTTCTTAGTATCACTCCTTGTTGATGCAGGAATCGCACCACGTGACATTTATTTTTGGGGTTCCCAACATAACTTCAGAGACCCTTTGAAGTTTGCCGGCTAGCCTAACCAGTCTCCTTCTATTAACCGTGCCTAAACAGGGTAGTACCCTTAGTATATATAAATGAACTTGTAGTTATAGAGCTCGACAACTGGACTCTGTAGCTCAGTTGGTTAGAGCGCTGCACCGGAATCGCAGGGCCGCAGATTTCATTCCTGCCATGCATATATCTAAAGTTGTATTTTTAGCAACTGTCTAATAAATGTACCGTATATAAATTCGGTTTGGTCTAACAAATGTGTATAAATTTCCACTCGATAATTTCCATCTACAAGACCCTCCGCGTGTAAAGTCTTACGTAAATGCTTACGAACGAATATAGCCTAAGCCGAGGGCTTACATTCGTTTTTTACGGTATACGAAATAGTTGTCATCACTTATTACAAGGCCTCGCTCTGGTGTTTTTTGCAAATTCAAAGACGATAATTTCACTTGTATCGATTGGTCCAATCTTAAACTGTTACACTTTGTCTTAAATAACAGTCTCTGTTCAAAAATTGTTTATTTAGCCTGGTAATACAAAAAATTGAAAACAACGCAAAATTGTGGTAGCTAGTTTTCGAATTGGTCAATGCTTTGGTTTATCCATACCTCGCGTATGGTAATTTAGCATCGGGTAATACATATTTAAATTGAAGTATCCAGAGCGCAAAGATAGATTATTCGATTAATGCAATTCAAATCGTAGACAGAACATACAAAACCACTATATATTTTCAAAACAAACGATTACATACTATAGTGGCCGATCGCTATCATTCATTTTTTTGTTATTATATAAAATAAAATAAAAACAAAATGAAAATAAAAATAAAATCAAACTCAAAATGAAACTAAAATCAAAATAAAAATTAAAATAAAATCAAAATAAAATCAAAATCAAAATGAAAATAAAATCAAAATGAAAATTAAAATGAATATAAATTTTATCGGCCTATCGCTATCAAAATTAATTTGAAATGTAATACAATTTTAAAATATAATTCAAGGGAAAATAACAAAAAAAAGTTTTTTCAAAATAAATTGCTTTTTTTTTCAAAAATGAAATGAAAATGAATTTTTTATCGGCCTAGCGCTATCACAGTATCCCATGTGGCATTGCGCGCATAGCTTGTGCTTCCACTGATATAATTATAAACATTTTGACTGTAGATTTCTATTGTAAAACTGATATTTTTCCGAGTTTTCGCCTTATACTCGACAAGTATGCGAAGAAATCAAGTCAAATCTGGTATTTCGAGAACAAGCACACATCATAGAAGAATGAAGAACATTTGGATGTTGAAAGAAACTAAATCGCAGGTAAATAATTTGACATTTTCACCGTCGAAAATCAGAGCCAAGCGAGCGTCAGAACACAACACACTACACTGTCTGTCTATACTTCTAGATATTACAAAGTAATTTTGATTTTTCAGTATAAAATAGTCACTTACTACAGTACTAAAACAATTATTTACGTTTTTGAGTGAATAGGTAGGTTTAATAAGCAGCATGCCATATAAGATATTAAACAATTTGTAATTGACGTTTTATGCTTCGGCTGATAACTTTGTTCAGACCAACTGGCCAGGGTGCATTGGGCTATTCCATTTAATATCCGTACCCAACTCCCTGTCGAGGATCCCTGGAATTCTTCAGGGGTAAAGTGTTTTGAGCTTGGAATTCTTCAGGGGTAAAGTGTTTTGAGTTTGGAATTCTTCAGGGGTGAAGGGTTTTGAGCTTGGAATTCTTCAGGGTTAAAAGGTTTTGAGCTTGGAATTCTTCAGGGGTAAGGAGTTTTGAACTTGGAATTTTGGAATTCTTCAGGGGTAAAAGGTTTTGAGCTTGGAATTCTTCAGGGGTATAACCATGAAAAACATGTATCCTCGACAGGGGGTGTACGGATATTAAATGGAATAGCCCATTCCATGTAAAGTACTCCGTAGATAATCCAACATATACAATAGTTCACGCCAATATGTTGGAGATTTTAACCCCGGGACCAAAGTCGATGTTAAAATGGCATTTAATGGCTATAAACCTGGCATGTTTTATTTACTGTTGGGCCATTCCATTTAATGTCCACACACACCCTATGGATGAGTTTTTCTGAAGGGTGACTCAAAAAGTCGTTTCTAGCCTGTCGGCATCCTTTGATCTCTGCAATTTTTCTGAGGGGTAAGGGGAAAATTTAGAAATTTCTGAGGGGTGTTTTGTGTCGGCACTTTGATAGTTTTTTCTTAGGGGTTAAAATTTTACTGACCTCATCCATAGGGGGGGGGGGAGTGGATTTTAAATGGAATGGCCCATTAACATCATATCCTTGAAGTTTATATACTGTGAATATAGAATTTATAGATATTGTATGATAATCAATTCAGCCACAAACTTCTACTGTAGTTACACTTATCACTTCTTTTTGAGTGATCTCATGCCAATTCTTGGGTTTCACTATGGCATTATACAGTGAATCTGACGGGGGGCAAACTCAAGTGTATTGATGCTTATGCTGTACTCAAATGAGAAAATGATACAAAATTCCATGTATTCACCATCAAACACAAGGCTAACACATAAAAAGAACAATCGACTCACATGAAAAGTATAGAATAAAAATGCAGATGACATTGACAACATGAGATGATAAAGATCTTTAATGTAATATAAACTGACACAACAACTACAGGTGTTTATTGACTGTTGTACTCTTGATGACTGATAGAAGAAGCTTCATAGCATTAGTGGCCGACCACTTAACTTTTTTTTTTTGGGGGGGGGGGTTGATTTTGAAAAAAATTTCCTGCAAGGCTATTCTGAACAAAAATAAATCATGCACTAACAAACTAGGGGGAAAATATCCTGCCCCAATATTCGTTGGGGAAAAAATGTTGCGGAACAGCATGTTTGCATGGATCGATTTGACCAGTCCCAGAAGATGAGCTCGCTGGTTTGATTTTCAGGGACTAGTGTAAGGTTAATTTCTTGTTGGATTTGACTTGTGGTGCATAGCCTATATCGAAGGGAAGATGGCTGTGAAACTCATTAGAATAACACTATAACTCATTATCTACCGGGTGGCCCAAAAAAAAGTACTCCTGTTTGATTCGTAATAACTTCTAAACAAGTAAAGTTTTTAAAGAGAAATAACTTGCATTAAATAGAGGAAGGACTAACTTAGATTTTGATATATTATAGTTGTATTTAACTTAAAAATTCACGGATATATTAATGTTAAAAATGGGGAGCATATTTTGGAATGTGTCTAAAATTAGCGAAAATCGGCATATCAAATATTAACTCCAGCGTTTGTTTGCTTAATGACATATTAGGCTAACTTGTATTTCAGCGAATTATCGTTAAGGTTTGTAAGGGATATGGCGTAGATTTAGACATCTTACATGTAAGTCTTAGCTCATTGTTTCCTGAAATATGAACGTTCGAAATTATGCAAGTATTTAATATTAGGTCTTTGCAAACTTAAATGTACATGAAAGACTGACCATGGAAGGCAGGCGCTTAAATTTTTCGTATTCTTAAATAGCCTAATTTTTTTATGTTTTTAATGGGTTCAAACAGACTGAGTAGATTATTTCTCGGTTAGAGCAGGATGAATATTCTTTATTGAAGGAAATAATATTGCTTTTTGCAAATACACATCACCGTATCAACGCTACTATTTTGTTACGTTTTGTTCCAAAAATGTTGCATGTCTCTGGGGAGTTGCTTAATTGTTATGTCTTATGGAGTTGTATGGTTTGATTGTGTTTCATATAATTCTCAGTTTACTCCATGAACTTGCCAAGATTAAGAAACGGCAAAAGAGTTTGGGTGTTCTTAACAAGATTTCAGAACGTTGCAGAAGTTAGAAGAGCTTCACAATTCCGTTGTGACAGCATGCCCTAATTCAGAACTACGAACGATCCAATGACGATCCTTCGCGATGCAGTGGTCTCATGAAATAAGGAAACGTATTCGTGCTAGGAACACACGCGAATTTCGGACGAATGAATCTTGCTTGTATTTTGTAGATATAATAATACTTTGTTTCATAATAAACAATTTGTCAAGTGTCATTTATTTACTGGTAATAGTGCATGTTTCAGTCGGGCAAATCTTGATTAATATTTGATACGCCGATTTTTGCATATTTCAGACACATCCAGAAATATCCTCCCGAATTTAAAGATTAATATCTCCGTGAATTTTTAAGTGAAATACAACTGTAATATATCAAAGTCTAAGTTAGTCCTTCCTCTATTTGATGCAAGTTATTTCTCTTTAAAAGCTATACTTGTTTAGATGTTATTACGAATCAAACAGGAGTACTTTTTTTGGGGCCACCCGGTATGTAAGTCAACTTTTATTCATAAATATGGTCCTTCACCGTCACATGTATATTGAATTTTTACCAAATCCACCAATTGCTCCCTGGCCAGTTGGTCTGAACAAATTTATCAGCTGAAGCATAAAATGTCAATTACAAATACACTGCAAACTATCGCGTTTAATATCTTATATGGCATGCTGCTTATTAAACCTACCTATTCACTCAAAAACGTAAATAATTGTTTTAGTACTGTAGTGAGTGACTATTTTATACTGAAAAATCAAAATTACTTTGTAATATCTAGAGTATGTCTAGACAGACAGTGTAGTGTGTTGTGTTCTGACGCTCGCTTGGCTCTGATTTTCGACGGTGAAAATGTCAAATTATTCACCTGCGATTTAGTTTCTTTCAACATCCAAATGTTCTTCATTCTTCTATGATGTGTGCTTGTTCTCGAAATACCAGATTTGGAAAACTCGGAAAAATATCAGTTTTACAATAGAAATCTACAGTCAAAATGTTTATAATTATATCAGTGGAAGCACAAGCTATGCGCGCAATGCCACATGGGATACTGTGATAGCGCTAGGCCGATAAAAAATTCATTTTCATTTCATTTTTGAAAAAAAAAGCAATTTATTTTGAAAAAACTTTTTTTTGTTATTTTCCTTTGAATTATATTTTAAAATTGTATTACATTTCAAATTAATTTTGATAGCGATAGGGCGATAAAATTTATATTCATTTTAATTTTCATTTTGATTTTATTTTCATTTTGATTTTGATTTTATTTTCATTTTGATTTTATTTTCATTTTGTATTTATTTTTATTTTCGTTTTGTTTTTATTTTATTTTATTTTAAATAGTGACAAAAAAATGAATGATAGCGATCGGCCACCATACTGCATATCTCTGCCAGAAAATTATCTCACATACTGCAACTCAATACAGATACCATTGTTTAAAACAGCGTCAGGGCAACGGTCATTTGCTTTTAGAGGAGCTTCAATTTGGAATAACTTAGACACTGAGCTAAAGAAATGTACATCACTTAAGACATTCAAAAGTCAACTTAAAGAACACTTACTGTCTACTTAGACTATAGACTACTTCCTATTTTAGACTATTAAAAACTTAGATATCAGTCATTTTTATTCCTAACTTTGTAGAAACTGTAAATATTTTAAAATTGTAGTTTTTATAAAATAATTTTGTAAATGGGTTCTGAAAAACCCTTTTGGGAGAAACCATAAATTTTAATAATAATAATAATAATAATAAATTATACAATGGCTAATTACGCATATTGGGAAAGTGAAAGAATCTTTTGCTAATTTCTCAACCAATTTTCATCCAAATTGAACCAAAATTTCATCGGTTAGCTTGGATAATTTCGAGGAGCCCCACAAATTTTCGTATTAACACGTTAAATATCTTTGGAGCTGTATTGTGGTGACAAAAACACACACAAACAGAACCCTCTGGAGAAGGTAATTATTCAAATTAGCTTCAAGTTAAAAGCACTGATGCACATCACCTTGGTTAGATTGAACATTACTCGTGTCTGTAATTATTGCCAAGACAGCATTCACCTCCCAACTGAAAATCGTCCAACGCCACATAACTGGCACAAAGTAAGACCTTTTCAGTCTACAAAGAAGAAATGAAAAGGAAATATAAATGGCTACAATAAAGAAAAAAAAAGTTTTCTCAAGTCATCTTCAGGATACCCTGGATCAGGGTGTTTCCTGTTTAGCTGTAACCTGTAGCCTGCAATGAGACGCAGATTCTCCTCTAGCCTGAGTATCAGGTCCTGGTTACCCTTCCTTAAGGCCATTTTCCATTGCAATCGCTTCGCTCGCACGGGCGGAGCGAACATTACTCAACTTTCTCTGTAGTTGCCTAACCTGTGCATTTTTTGTCCGCCTGAATGCTCGCGGACACGCCATGAAAGTAGAACTACATTCAACTTTCTTGGCGTGCCCGGGCGACTGATTTTTCACGCGTGATTAAAATTGATCGCTACGCCCGCGCGGGCAAAGCGACTGCAATGGAAAATGGCCTTTAAAAGGGGGTGGGCGGAAAGGAAAAGACGGCTTGACACAAATCCCTGACAGGCCGCATGTAAAAAAAAGCGAAAATGCGGTATTTCACCTGATTGGTCAATCAGATACAAAAAATTAAATCTATCTTTGGACTGTTTAGTGTATATTGTGTGAAGCAAAATTAATCTTACTGTAAGTTGCATTTCTACAACCGAAGACAGGAAACAAACCTTTCTGCGGGCAGGCGAAGTAGAATGGGAAGTATTTGAGCAATGCCAGTGCGAGATAACAGCTCATCTAAGAGAAATAAAACATTAGTCATGCTTTCGCAGATTAACAGTAATTACCATAACTTTAGTAACATACATAAGTAAAACAGCTTTTCGCCCGCTTAATTTTAAATTGTTTACGTCTGCCGGCAGTCATTTAAGGTTATACAGAACACCTTTGAGTGTTCATGTTGCCTAAAATTTTTTTATTGGTTTCCATGAAAGCATTAGACTAGTTCTACTATCTGACCAAGTTTGGACGAAAAATGTTGAAAACTCGCAGAGTTATTTAATAAAATACATTTCGCTTGCAATAAGAAAAACATTGAAAATGTAATATTCAAATTCAATTTTCTCCCGAAGAATTTTACGGCAATTACTGATTTTTAAACGAGTTGTGCTCCTGCGGGTTTTAACGATTTTTTCTCACATTTTCACAGGACATAGCTAAAGACGTCAGTTTCAAAATTGTGTTCGCGGCTTTGTTCTAATTTTGGATATTTTAATAATGAGCAATTCACACAAACGATTCAGAAATATGTTGCAGTCGTCAAAGAAATCGCCATATCAGCGGAATGACGAAATAAACAAAAATTTCCGAACACAATTTTTTAGAACAACTATTTTACTGTATAAAAATGATATTTTCATAAATATATCTTAAAACCAGCAGGAACATATTAACTCAAAAGCGTAAAGGTACCGCGACTTAAGATTTTCCTGAATAATTCTTACATTATTTTATTGTTTGTCAATTTTACAACTTTATCATATTTTGCATGCACTGGCTAACATTTGGTGAAAATTTGATGAAAATCGGACTGACTTTGAGCGCGCAGTAGTGATTTTCCACAAAACGCCAAAAAGGGTGTCCTGTAACCTTAAGAAGCAATGTTTCAGCAGGCTCTGGGCAGGTGTTTTATACAGGTACAGGGGTAATATGTGGGTAATCAAGAGGACAGAGCAGTTTACATCTCGAAAACAATTTCTGCATGTCAAGTCGTATGCAGTGATTGTTCATGTTTCACAATTTCTGAACACACAAAACCGACAAAGGAAACAGTTTTTTGGTTTCAAGGTAATAATAAAAGTCCTAGTCTATGCAGCAAATGTCCGGCCAAATTGTGCCGAATGTCCATTGTTTACTGGATACCATTAGCATTACATCACTAGTTTTCACCCAAAATTGGAAGTAGGGTGTATACTAATCATCCTTACTTGCAGCTGAACCGAATTTCGAAGGACACAGAACAAACTGATCGAGTCGAAGGATATAAAGGGCACCTCTAGCTGCATGCCGCACCATATCTGATCATGCAGTATAGGTACGATGGAAGGACTTAATTCGCGATTCCCCTTATTACGTTTTCGTAGCGCTTTGCATTGTGGTTATATAGTGGTATCACTGATAAAGATAGCGGCCTCGAATGAAAATATTGTATGTTTTCGCGAATATTTTGCTGTTGGCTATCGCGCACCTGACCGTAGCTTTTTTTAAAAGTTCTTGCCAAAATAATAAACCATCTTGAATATCAGTGATATACCACTATAACCACAATGCAAAGTGCCACGAAAACGTAATAAGGGGAATCGCGAATTCTAGCTGGCAGTTTTAGTTATATGACGTCTGCATGCAAGGGGTCTATAGTTAAGCACAAGAAGCTTCAATTTCACATACTGTACGTACCGGAGATGATGTGAAGTATGCCAAGCGATGTTTGAAATATGACTGAGACCCCTTAGAACACAAAAACAAAAAGTAGGGTTTTTTCTTGTACTGTACTGTACATCATGAAGTTAGCAATTAGATTTTTCAGTTACCTTCTAACAGAAGAAGATCCCAAATAGTAAGTACACTGTCCCAACACGGAAGACTGGTGTAAAGTGCCATAAACCATGGCGTAATATACAATAGTGGATCAATACCATTTTCTTTCTAAGAAAATGGAATAGGCCTAATTATTATTTAGTTACAAGATTCGTGGTTTCTATTTACAACTGTGAAATCGTCATATCAACACGATAGCTGATCAAATATGGCGTCGTATCAACTCAAAAGCTGACCAAATAGTGACGTCATAATGTTGATATGAAAATCATATTCACAGTTATGTCATAATGATGATATAAAGATATATGCATATTTAACGTTATTGGATCATGTTGTGGAAATACGAATACGAAAAGTGGAAACCAAAACAATATGACGTCTTCTTCGGTGGTGTTCGCCAATTTAAAGAAAACAACTTCTGAAATATAAAGAAGAGATATCGACGAAAACAGCCACGTCTAATTAATGAAAGATGAAAGCAAATGGGAAAAGTACTGATAATATTTCGACGAATTGACCCCAAACGTCTTTTTCAAGCCATCAGTTTGTGTTGTTATCAATCATCGGTTGATAACATAAGTTTGTGTTGTTATCGACTTCGGTTGATAACACAAACATCGGGCTTGATAATTTTTCATATCTCGAAAAACCGAATTCAATAATTGTTAAAAATATAAACTAGAAACTAAGACAGGTATATAAATTGATAGTTATTGTTTATTAAAATAGATACCTTGCAACTGGAAGGCTGAATTGCGCACTTGCCAAACTAATTAATTATGATAAATATTTAAAGTTTAAAAAACTGAGATTTGCATCAACATGAGAAAATGTGGTACAATAGGTGAAACAAAAATTCGCCCTGCCAAAATTTCGCGAAATGTTTTGCACGAAACAACTTGTCAAACATTAAATGTAAATTTACCAAGTGTCTGTAAAGTCTTGGCATTTTCTGACTTAATAATCTTTCAAACACTTGAGAATGTCGTTGTATTCTGTATAGAAAATGAGAGAATAATAATATCATGTTACCAAAAATATGACCTTTCTGTTCGATATGATCATAGTCTATCAATATATGATGGTTACAGTGCATGTTTTTAATGTCTCAGTTTACGTTCATTTGTCTACGGTGACGACGGTGATTGAGTTTATTGTATTTTCGTATAAAGAAGTAATCGTCCAATAGAGATATTAGACGTGCAACCAAATCGGGACCATGCACGGTGAGATACAGTTGAACATCAAACAAAGGCCTTTTATTTTGTAGCTTGGAAGTTTACCGGGCCTCCAGACCATCATATCTAGCAGAGGTCGCGGAAGCATTTCGAAAGTAGAGGGGCATTGGCCAAGAGGAGCACTTTTGTATATGACCAAAATCAAACGATTTTATGTCGTTCACGAGCCGAACGAAACTTTTTGAAAATACAGAGTCTCTATGACGTTGGAAATGGCCTTTGCAGAGTCTTTACTACTACAAAAAGGGCACTTTCGTTCCAGCAAAAGAGGGCGTTCACTCAAGAAATACATTTTTCGTTCTTTAAATGAGGCACTTTAGCCCAGAAAAAAGGCACTTTTTTCACTTTATTGACATATTTTGACAGACTATGATATTCTCATTCCCATTGGCCACTCTGCGTTTAACGTCTCTGGTCTGTTATATATCGTCTCTGTGTTTCGTCTATAAGCGTTCATAATCAGTTACTCTGAATCGGGTCGTCTACATATCTATCTACATTCTATATATTTGCAGTATTTTTTGCGCGGCAGCTATTTATTTCCACAAGGAAAAATCCCGTAATCAAAAGGTCAAACGATATTAGTGTTCTAAATTTCTTTACCGAAATACATGTACTGAAGTTTTCAATGGTACTCGTCACATTTTTCTCCAGTCTCATAACATGACAAAATTGCCGAACGCAATCGCTTGCCTGCAGCGTATTCAAAATTATTAATGAGATCATTTTGACACGGTTTTATAGAGACTGACAAGACATTTATTTTATTCAACATTTGAATGGTTTTGAATACCTCGGATTTGGAAAGTGTAGGGAGCTTCGGTGGCGCAATCGTCAGCAAGCGCCTTTCACTTTTGAGATCGTGGGTTCGATTCTAGCTATACGGACTTATGCATATGAAAGAGTTAGTCAACGCTCTGCCGAAACTCGAAAGTCGTGGGTTTTCTCGGGACGCTCCGGTTTCCTCCCACAGGGAAAGTTGACAGGGTGGGTTAGGATGAACATAGTTAAGAAAGTAATCACAATTGTTGTAAAGATAAATAGTCTAAGCTAAGTACATAAGTAACATACTGTAAGTAAGCGTAATACTTGAGTAATCGGTCACTGAAACTCCAATCGGACGTGAGCTGAATAATAGTGTAAGGTGTTATACAATTACTTTATGGTTTCCGTGTTTGGATGGCCTGATCCAAACACGCGGGAATGTTGCGAGAGTTAAGAAAAGCGAGCGAAACACGAGCCGAAGGCGAGTGATTTTGCGCGCTTTTCTTAACTCGAGCAACATTCCCAAGTGTTTGGATCAGGCCATCCAAACACGGAAACCATAAAGTAATTGTTTTATAAAATAACTACAACGGGATAGTCTTCCGTGTTTGGATGGCCTGATCCAAACACGGGTTTCGACCAATCAGAGCACGCGTTATATACATGTTATTTTATAATAATATATGCATGGTACAAACAAAACGAACGCAGACAGCTAGAGTCCCGCGTAGCTACACGGTATATACTTGGCTGACAACAAAAATCTACCACACAGTATATACTAAAATATTATACATCAAATTCAAATTGTCCAATGAAAAAACAGCATTTGTACCACGTGATAATGCGATCTTTTACGGTATTTCACTCAAATTCATGATTTCGCAATGCAGCGTGAGATAGCCTACTATAATATCCCACGGCAGATCTACCGTGGGATATTATAGTATCCCACGCTAACGCGTGGACACCACGCTCTGAAACAATATGGCGTTCGCGAGCTGTTGTTTGTAATTTCGTACAGAAGATTTGATTTATTAAAGTATTTAACCAGGACATATGTTTTCAAGACGTATGTTACCTTTAATGATCCAAAGGATACATGCTCAAATATTTTAAAGACTGAGGAAACGTCAAAAACTCAGGCAACCTCGTTCCCAGGGCTTCAGTGTGAGGACGAGGCGAGACACGAGGAAGCCCTGGTCTGGGCCGGTCACGTGTCTACCCAAAAAATGGCAGTATTTGACAGCTGCTCGTCAAGGAGTGGCGAGATATTCTTTAATGAAATATACAAGTCTTCGAAACAAATAAATAGCCAAAAGACTTGTCAATCGATATTATTTATGTGTAGAGCGAAGTTTGGCACGAATCAGCTGAAATCTATGAAGATCCCGTCTATGTTTTCTAAGATATACCGATATTTCTGGAGATTTTCAACTGCATCCAAGCTGCATCTAGGCGTCTCCCGATACAAGTGGTGATTCACACGAAATTTCCTTTCTCTCGTCTTGAACAATATGGCTATTGCTATAATTAATATTTAGTTTAAATCTGCTCTTATAGATCTGACTTACTTCAATATTCATTAACACAAATACAAAACCTCGTGTAACCTGTTTATATACGCTGTACAGGATTCAGGAATATACGGATTCGCTTGTTTCGCCGGACACCAACACTTGCCGTTCAGGAGCAATGCTTGCCTACACATTTTATCCCCTTCACAATCTTTGTTTTATTTTATCATATAGTCGCAATTTTCAAGTATTCGGGGTATTCTGAAACTGTAAAACTCGGTGGCGTGCGAATCTTGTAGAGACTACATCGGCCTAGGCGTAGAGCTATTAAGTAAGGGCCTAAATTAATTTTAGTAGTTTCATTGAATTGTTTGTCTTGCTTTTATTTGTCCGGTACAGAATATTGTAAATTAAAATATTACGACAATGCAAATACGCGTAGTATTTCATCAGACATCTGCACTAATAAATACTGTACAAGGAAAACTACATGAACTACAGCTTCAATAATAGTAGACGTTTCTTGTTTTGTCAGGAAACATCACAGCTCACTTCGACACGACTTTTGAGTGTTGTAACCGGCCGAGGCGAAAGTAAATCATGCAGTCGGGAAAACGTCTTACTACTTTGAAAGATTATTTTGCAAAACATACTCGTACACACAAGAATAATAAAAATACAAATGTTGAATTGTTAATTGTTATTGTCAACTGTCAAGTTCAGTTATTTTTAGACAATATGGTGTTAGCCAATCAGAATGCAAAATTGACCGGCCCAGACCAGGGCTTCCTCGTGTCTCGCCTCGTCCTCACACTAAAGCCCTGGGAACGAGGTTGAAACTCAGGTATACATAAGAAATTAAAAATTGTATTCGCGTAGTTTTAAAATATTCAGCAAGTTTTAAAGTTTATTCTGAACTTAGTGAGTTCTTTAACTTCGGTATAATATATCATTTATCGACCCTCCGCTCGGGGGATTCGGCGATATTTCCCTCAGTGATGATATTTTCCTCGGGGCAAAGCCCCTCGGAAAATATCATCACTTCGGGAAATATTACGCCGAATCCCCCTCGCTCCGCGTCTATAAATGATAATTATCGCACTCTATGCAATGTAGTACTGTACAACTTTCCTCTTGTGAGTTCTGTAAGTAATGAGTGTCCAATCATGTTCGACCAAAGCATGCCATTGGCCATGCGTGGGTGCGTGTGACATATTGATTTGTCAGAACAAGTTTTCAGGATTGTATTGCATTATGTTCGCCGATATAGTAAAAAAATACCTTACTTGGAAAGAGTGGAATCAAAATAGCCAGACAAGTACTTCGGTCTTTCAAAGAGCGACACCAGCATCCAAAATGCATCCTAGGGCAGTAAGATACAGGATATATTTTAAAAATTGCAAATCTGAAAGACGCTGTCGAGGTAAATATCCTTGCACTATTCACTGACATTGACGTGAATAATTGTTTTATCATATACAATAACAAAACAGAAATTACCAAAAACAATGAAAATAAGCAATTTGTAATAAATTTTTAACAGCTCCCGCTAGTTGTAAACAAAACAGTATTTACAAACTTTTAGTATTAGTATTGTAAGGCCTGTTTTATACGTTGCATTTCGGTCGCGTCGAATGCAATTCAAACAATAGATAATGAAGCTTAAATGTGTTTATGCAATAAAAATAATTAACATCAAGCACGAGTTGTTGTGGGTCGTTACAATATGTAAATTATGCATTTATGCAGGTTCAATTTCATTGACCAATCAGAAGCAGTCTGTTGTCAGCGTGCTGTAATTTGCCATTTGCTGTGCTCACGGGCTGTGCTCACTTGCATACTGCTTCTCACACTGTGCACTTGATTTATTTTTCAATTTTTGTTTTTCTGGGGATTCTTGTGCTTCGTTTCGGTTTTGGTTTCTATTTTGGATGCCTCGGCTCACTAATAATAGTCTGGCCAGTTGTTCTGGAACGGATTTATCGTTTTCGCCAGTCACTAGTGATGTTATTTCGTCGGCTTCTACATCACTTGCATCTGTGGGTTTGGTTTCGTCATCGTCGGGTTTAACTTCGCCAACTTCGTCGCTTCTCCCTGTTGTGCTGCCTTCAGTGTCGTCGGCCTCCAGCGCTTTGCCATCGCCGGTTGTGCCAAGTCTTGGGTCGACTTCGTGGTCTGCTTCCGTGCCGTTTGCTTCACCAAGTTTAGCGTCTCGTACATGGCTTCCTGTCCCGTACCTTCCACAGAATCCGTGGCCTACGCCTAGTGTCGTTCCCACCACCGCACGTCCTTCAATAACTCCGGGCGTTATGGCGAATTTTACGTTTCCTTTTTCTTCGACATCGGCCAATTTTCAGCCGCCGTTTTGTTCCCTCCCAGTCTCCTCTGGTGTCGCCCATCCTGCTCCGTCCTTAAATCCCATCCTCCAGCAGGCGTCTATTTCCCAACATCCCATCCTCCAGCGGGCGTCCACTTCCCTGGATTCCATCCTCCAGCAGGCGTCCATTTCCCCGGATCCCATCCTCCAGGAGGCGATTTCCCAAGCGCAAGCCCAGGCACAGGCTACCCTCCAGGCACAAGCTTTGCTGCAAGCTCATGCTCAGGCACATTCTAATGCTGTCGCTCATGTGCACGCCCACGTCAAGAGTTGGCATCTGCTTCAAGGCTTCCTGCTGGCCCAGTTTTGCCGTCTGGGGCACCGTTGTCGCTTCAACTGCTGCCAAATACTCCGCCAGCTGCAGGTTTGGCTGCACCAGGTATGTTTTTGCCTTTAGCTCATACGCAACTTGACGCTTTCGTTGTTGGCCCTGGGTTTCTCCCGGTCCCTGGTAAGACGGTGACGAACATTATTTCTGGTCAATATATTGACTTGGCCACACTGTCAAAACCGTCTGACATGCGATCTCCTTCGCCCTTAATTTACATTGATGGGCAGGTAGTGGTCTCTCAAGCTTCCAAGCCGGCCCGGCGCCTGACCGATATTTCTCAGTGGCTGCAGGCGTTTGCAATATATATGCTTATTATGGTGACCTATTTGCCCAGCCGCGCGGCTGACTTGATTCGTTACCAGCTTCTCATTTTACGTATGTATACTCAGTTTGGCGGCTCAGCTTGGTACAATTATGACGAAGCCTTTCGCCGTGACGCCGCAGCACGTCATGTAGTTGATTGGTCCGGGATGCATGTCGAATTGTACAATTTTCACACCTCGGCTTCGACACGGGTCTCTCAACCTTCCCTTGCTCCTCTCTCACGCGAAAGTATTGGAGCTTCATTTGGAACAACTATCTGTCGTTCTTGGAATTGGGGACGCTGTGTGGCTGCTCGCGCAGTTTGTCGCTATCTTCATATCTGCGATGTGTCTCGTTGTCGCGGCCATTATCGTCGTATTCATTGCCCTAATCAATTACCTGGCCCGGCCGCCTCCGCCTACTCACCGACGCCCTCACCAAATGGTTTGCCACCTCTGCCTACCCCCCAACGTCCTCGTGATCGTTAGTCCTCCGTCGGATAAGTACAGCTTTTGTAATTGTGACTGCTGCTGTGCTTTCGCATAGTTATTTGTAGTGTAGGCTATTCTGGCCTTAAGCCGTTGCTAGCACGGTTTGACTGCCACTGACATTCTTGTTGCCAGGATACTGCTTGTGTCCTGCCTTTTGTTAGCATGAGCGTTATCGTGGACGTACCTGCTTGGTACGATATTATATTTGTTTAAATTGCTAGTATTGTTTATTGGTAAAGGCACTGTTTGTTGCACAGGGCACTGCTTGTGCCCTGCCATTGTTAGCTTATCGTGTCCGTACCTGCTTGGTACAATTTATCTTGTGCTAGCATCGTTTACCTGATAAGCACTGTTTGTTGCACGAGGCACTGCTTGTGTCCTGCCCTTGTTAGCTGATAGTGTACCTGCTTGGTACAGTATATCGTTGCATGCGTGTATAGATTGTCCACAGGTCATTACTTAGCTCAAATGTCTGTCGGTGGTTTTATTTATTTATTTATTTATTT